>DWTO01005185.1:0-10934 GCA_018244755.1 Jemadia pseudognetus
ACCCGGGAATCGAACCCCGAACCTCCCGATCGTCAGTCGCACTTACAACCAACACGACCAACGAGGCAGTCATTTCTAATTCTTGAAATAATCGAATTGAGTAATCCATTGATCACTCTCCGCTCGGCCAATCAATCACGACTTCCAAAGTCATTGTTTCGGTTGACTCCACACGAAACGTTGCCCTACGTGGCCAGTCCTTGCGACACGAGTCTCGTTTGACATTGTAACATCTAAATAAATGCCACGGATGTCCACGTTCAAATCCTCAGACCTCTTTAAAATATCATATGTATTTAAGATTATATATACGTCACTTACTATAGCTATGACAGAAATGTCTTGAAGCAATTGGCATAGGTACATTAAAGTACTTCATAATATTTTCTAAGGCGTATAAAGTCTGCCTACTTTTCTTTGACCAGCATAGCAGCCTATGGTCCTAAACCTTTTCTTTCTAAGAGGAAACCTGTGATCAAGAGCAGAACAAAGAGTACGTACGTAAATATATGTTTATATTTAACGACATACATACTTGTTCTAAAAATTATTTGTACTCTTTGAACATAAAACGGTTACTGTATTATTTAAATCTATACAATCACACACAGAAAACGTACAACGTTGCATTAAACGCGATTCAACAGCACGATAATAATTAAAAATCATACTTTTTCCCATGCAATCTATTAAGATTTGTGATTGTCGATTGAATGAATCTTGGTTGATTTCGTCGTTAGAACCATTGTTAGTGGCCGGGGTTACGCTGGGATTCGCGGTGTCGGACCATTGTGAAGTGCCGTAGGTACTGCGCTCGCGGCAAGTGTTCGCGGCGGCGTGTACTACGTACAATGCGTTACGATTTCTCACGTATTGTGGCTGACGGCAACCATAATCAGGATTTGCATGTTATGTGATAAGATCCATTGTTTCTGCTCAGCGGTCGGACACCGAAACGCTCGTCAGTCGGAAGGTACGATATAATGAATTTAACGAAAACAATAGCTCCACATAATAAACAATCCTCGGGAGATGTTGCACACGGCTTGCGTAATTTTATAATAGCAATATAGTTTTTGAATAGGATTTTAAGAAATTGAGTGCCACGTTAGTTGTGTTGATTGCAAGCGCCATTGGCATCGAGAGGTCCCCGACCGAGAGGTTTAAATCCCGTGTCGGGAATTATTGGACTTATTTAACTTAATTTTTTTTCTGCTAGTGGTTCGGAGTAATTTAGTTCGGAATATTTGCCTGGTGTATTTCAAACGGCTCACCACCTATTCTGTAGTGGGACGTAAACCTAACTGAAACGAGAAACGTGCACTATGCACACATAGGAATTATGTTAAGATTTTAAGATTCAAAAGTCAGAAGTGACAGAAGTCAGAAGAGAGTGACGGATGCAGAAAAAGCGCTGCAGGTCTGTAAGGACAGAGATAATTGACACTCGATGCCTTCTACCTACCCCGTAAAGGATTTGGAGTAGTGGTATACTTATAATACATTTCATAAGGTTTTACTTTGCTTGCTTAAGTGCGTATGTGTGTGTGTTTGTATGTGTGTGTATTGACTTTAAACAGCCACAAGGTAATAAATACTTGTGTTTAATGAAGACATAAAATATTTGTAGTCACACGAGGAATGTCGGGCAAGGCCGTGGCTGATCGATGCCGACCGCCGCGTTGCGCAACTCTCCCATGCGTACTCGTCTCGTTTACTTTTTCATTTTCCTCGTATATTTGCTTTCTTATATGTTAATGTCGACGTCCTTCTATGCGTTGGAATATTTAAGCCGCGAACCATTTATAGTCATTAACGCGTGAACATCTGCTAATGAGAATATTTTGAAACTGATAATTGTTACCTGCACGAGCGGCTGCTTACTTAGCATTCACTTAATCACTAATTTGATAAATACAACTCAGATTTCATCATCCATCAAGATCGTTAATCCTTTTACTGTTCTACTGTTGGACAATATTGTGCTTTCAAAATGAGAACTATTCAACACAAGAGTGGATAGGCACTTTCTAGGCTAGCCCGGTACATCTTACTAACGCGTTTACCATCAGATGAGATTGTATTCTGCATATTAAATTAAAACAATGAAGCGATGTAAATGGTATTTATTTGTTTTCCTCGATTTTTTTATAATCTACTTGTCATTCTAAAGATTATAACGGAAGTCGTGGCAGGCCAGCAAAATACAAACAAATCCTTGAAATTTCAATGTATTCAAAAAACTATTTATAATGCTAAAGTAACATTATATGCAAAGCTACTTCCTACCCCTACTCTAATTACTTATTCATATATTCGCAACTCATCGGTATATCTTAAACATTAATGCATGCCTCCATTTAGGTGTATTTCTTAAATTTTAGCTTTTTATTTGACTGCCTCGTTGGTCGTGTTGGTTGCAAACTCGATTGCCGATCGAGAGGTCCTGGGTTCAAATCCCGGGTCGGGTACTATTGGATTTATCGAAGTTAGATTAGTTTTTAATGTAACAATAAAAAACCTTATATTTTTCCAAAAAAATGTCTGCCCACCCGCCCTTGGTCAGCGTGGCCGACTATGGCTTTAACCTTCGCATTCCGAGAGCAGACCCCTGTCCAACAATGGAACTGTAAAAGTAATGATCATTAAAAAATCAATTGACATTTTCTCATCAATTCAATTATAGCAGTATATCTGTTATAATAAAGTCGTGACTGAGGACATAACACTCGATAGCGAAGGTCCATTAGCGTAATTGGTAATTATACAGGCTTCATGGCAGCCGGTTGAAGCGAATGATATTTTTACCTACGCGTTAATTCGAATTGAAAATTGAAAGCTGTATATCAAATACTTAAGCATTTGATTAGCAATATTGTGTGTACGATTGTGTCATACTGTATTATAAGGTGCTCATGTTTGTATAAAGTACACACAAATATATAGGAAGATAGATATAAATATAGAGGACTTTTAATGTCATGTAGTCTATAATTATAAATGGTAAATACGTAAAAATTTCAGATACAGCTGACAGTTCAAGTAACATATGTAATATAATTTTTTACGAGTCACAAAAAATCTCCAATCTTCTCTGCTTCCTTTTACACAGTTCGATAACCTCTATTCGATTCGACTTGTATTGGAATCGAATCGATATCGGATCGAGTCCAATCGTATTTGAAACGACTAACATACGGAAAGTCGATTGTCACTAGCAGGCACGGGCTCCGAGCGGGTCCTGACGACGGACCGGTCTGAATGAAAGATGAAGGCCGTCTTTTGCAATAAACGCTCTTAAATATTATCTGGCGCCAGAAGGCTTATACGGCGTGGAATATTTTTAAACATACTGAAAATTAATTGTACCATAGACATACGTATAAAATACAGGGTCTTTATACAATTGAAGATTACAAATTTGTATACTCATAGAGTAGGTATATTTCTAGGATTTAAAAATACTTCTTGAGATATAAATAAAATATATAAGAAAGAACGAAGGATTTTATACAATGTTGAATACTATACATATAAATATGTATATATGTAGATAAGTATGATGGAAAATAACGTAGAAAAAGCTGCAAAAACTATAATTAAACGTGTCACAGAAACGTAAGCCATTATAATAATTGGTGTGTTCCATAACAGTTTAATTGTTGTGCTTTCTATTATTAATCAATATTAATTACAGATACTATTCAGATAACAGATTTTTGCGTCGAAATGTCGTGAAATGTCGAATTGGCACGAGGAATAAAGTGCTCGCTAACATCATTAGAAAGATACAATTATTTAAAGCGTTTACGTCTCGAAGGCGCAGATTATGCTATGAGGTCATATTTATTATTAATATTGAAAGCGGATAAGAGAAAAGGAAGAATGAAAGCAGAGAGAGCACAGAGATCATTATTATAGCTTTAACATTATTTATATTATATATACTGGGAACTTTATATAATATGTTAATATGTAATCCGTCATCAGTAAAGTCATTTCTTATTAGCTATAAAAATATTGCTTAAATACATTACACATTTGGTACCCACATAAGAAACTTAACATAATATTTTTTCACAGAAGGAAAAGTACTTAATATTGTTGCTATGTATGTCTAAATAAGGATCCTGGACCCTATTTTACATCACATTTCAACATTCCGTAGGAAACTCGGTGTGTTTGTAGTCATGAAGCGTACGCTAAGAAATGAATTCCTTCGTCTAATATTGAACACACGTAACTAGAAGGCATAAATTCCTCTGTCCTCTTGGCAACGATACATTCGCCATCTCTCACCAATATATAATACATCAAACTATCTATTGAATCAGTGTAAAACGTTCCAAGAATACAAATCAAGAAGTTCCAAGAAGCTTCGAGTTTGTATAGTACATTTTATGTAGGCGTTTGTTGGATAAACACAGGTGTGTGTTTAAGATTACTTTAAGCTTTCATATATTGAGTGAAATATAATTAATTCACAAAAACAAACTTAACAAACAAAGGGGTATACATTAAATAAATTTTAGAACCCGGTTTTTATACTTCTAAATGGTTTCTACTCAAAGATGCTGGGACAACCAAGAACCTTTGATTTCTTACTCGAACCTAAAATTGAATTTTATAGCACATCTTTCACGTCCGAGGCAAAAATCAACGCGCGAAATTACGTATAGTCATAAATACAATTAAGTATTTTTAAATTCATAGATGGGAATTTGTAAACGTACGGGTAGCAAAATCATCTGTTTGAAGTTAGGTTTACATTATATTCGCCAATACTGAGCCCGAGTGTCTTGTCGCAAGTGGAGGAGTCATATTATACCGCGCTGCTAATGTGCGAACCAATAATAGCGCAGGGTGATAATAAATACAATGCCACTGTGCAAGTTAAAGCATACATATGACACCACGCTTGCGTTTTTCTGATGTGGTAGACAGAGTAATGTACTACACTCTTACGATTCACCAGTTATTTAATACGTACCATAATGAAACAGGAGTTAAGTCTAATGCGATACGCGGGCCACAAATTCAGACTTCGTTGTTCTACTGGGAGTTCCAAGTTAGAATAACGAAATAACGTTTTACTCGACCCTGAGATCGAACCCGGGATTTAAGTTTAACAGTCGCCTTTGCGACCGCTCGGCCAACGAATCATTACAGAATAGAGGATTTATTCGGGATAATCGTCAGTCAGCTATATCGAGAGGGCCCGCATAGTTCAGTAATGATTCTCTACCTGCACATTGTGCCCTACCTCCTCCCACCGTTCTATTCAAGGTCGAATACTAATGTCGACGAACTGCAGTCACCACTTAACATTAAGAGGCCGGCATATTTGCTTATTGTACAGTATAAAGATCATAGTAACAGCCGAAAGTTCTACGTGGTACAATTAAAGATTAAATCGGCACATTAATAGACAAATAATGCCATGGACGGCTGTTAGCTTGACGCTGTTACGAAAAATGTGTTGCAATGCAATTATTGGGTTGGACAAAAGCAAGTCTTGTCTGAACTACGACGACCCACTTGCAATATTGGCTCAAGTTAGTGTACAGAGCCTCCCCCACACATACACACTTTCAAACGTAATACACAGACACAGAAGAGACAACGGCATTGACATAAACTGAATTGGACATTATTGTGCGGAAATTCATTGTTCAAAAATTTACAATCTTTCAAACAGGTTCTGTTCGAAAGAGCCTATTATGAAAAATGATTATTTAAAATATAGGAGGGCATTGCATTAAATAAAAAATATTTACAGACTCTTTCTGTAATCTCTGAAATAATTATAAAACTGGATTTACTTGTATAAGCGGATGACAGTAAGCTGATATACATATCTTGACGCAAACGATAATCCATTAGGGTTGATCGTTATCAAACTTGTCATACTGCGTTCCAACTATTTTAATCACCATTTCTGTACTTAATCATTTATGCACGTAAATAAATGAAAGTTCAATTAATTATACGGAATGGGATCTCTATAATGGTGTTGTTGATTTCCATAGATATCTTCCAGCAGACCTGTAATTGTATAAGAAATAACCCTCTTTCTTATCTTAAAAGTATTAAGAGTGTTAGCGTCGATTTTGTTTCTCCCGTACCACCGTAGTCTGAACAGCACGCAATATCGATGAACGATAATGTATGACTTTAATTAAATATGCGCCATATAAACCTATTTTATTGTAAACTTGAAGAAATGAAATTATGTACATAACTTTAAGCGCTTTTATTTCATAGTATATAATAGGTAGCAACGTTTTTCTAATGCTTTATTAACTATGGAAGAACTAAAATCGCTACATCTTGATAAATAGTTGTTCATCAAAGTTATTATATCGTTATTTAACAATGTAAAGAAATATACTTGAGCTCGTCAAGTTATTTTTTTGTTTCCTCATCAAGTAGGACCGTACAGAGCTTTATAGTAGGCCATATGCCTATGATATGATTTTTTAGTATCACTATTATCACTTATTATTATTTTTATTGGTCAACATAACTTGTAAATTCACCTATTACAATACCCTTTACATAATCTTGTTTATGTAAGGTATCGTTTTGACAATAATAATCGACAGTTACCTTCAATAAGTAAGCCTTTATTTAGGTTAACTGGACTCGCGACTAAAACATGTCTTATACGTGTAATATAAATATGGACGAAAACCGGAAGTATTATTATGGAGGTATTAACTGTTGAAGTTACGTTCCAAGAATCATGCGTAGGTAACTTATAAACAAATGTATTTTTACTCGTCAACGCTACCAAACCCATAACTGTGATTGCTCCGCTCCCGGTCGTAACTATGTATAAATATATAATATAATGTCGTAACTATGTATAAATATATAATATAATGTCGTAACTATGTATGAGTTCCATGTTTCTAAGAGACCTATTAACTATAACAATTATAATGTTATCAGGAGGTTACGTTTAGTTTATAATTATATAGTCACGCCCGGTCCTATACAGGGTAGACAGAGATGAAGTAATAGCTCAAGTATCTGGTGAGTGTTTCTAGAAGATAAAAATAACTTTTAGTTCTAAAGAAAGATCGCACTTGATACTGGCTGATGGCAGAGTCAGAAGTATCTGAAACCGGGTTGCGTGTATGAAGAGAGTGAGGAATGTAGACGATACACGTCATTTCTCAAAGGTTACTTGGCAATTGGTTCCCTCTGCCGACCCTGTCACCTGTCGTCGTGATATAATAATAACGACAACTCAGCGCGATAATATGACTATCACGGCATATTTTATACATCTCTATGTAATATTTCGTCAAGTGTCAGGGACTACTTACATTCATAATCTTTGCTTTACCGATTAGGCATATAAATATATATTATCATATTCATGTATATTTGAGAGATTGTATAAACACTGCATTGAATATCAGCTAAGGTATTGTATTCTTCACACGCCCACCTGATCTCGAAACGGCCAGAACAGATAAACCACAGATATGCCTGTAAATCTACAGCAATATAGATTTTTTTACAGCCTGGCACAGAATAAATACAATGGAAACAATTTCATTGCGCAAAATTTTGACAGGTTTTAAATCGAATCCTAGACCCCCGACTACGGTCACATTTACTAGCCACTGAGCTTACTGTCAAATTAATGAATTATAAACTTTATAGCTATTATGTTTGGTTCACTGCGGAAAAGTTAATAGTCATTAACGCATTCATACACTTGAGAACTGTGTTGGAACGGCGTTTGTCTAGTCTGTCTTCCAACCACTGGCAGGTACACAACTCCGCCGCTCGCCGGATGTAATAACAGCGACAGCAAAGCTTTCGTAATCGAGATCAAATTCAGACTATTACTAACTACCTAACTACCTAACACTATTTTGTTAATACAACTTAATAACATGACTGGCTCCTTGGAATTGTTGCGATCACGACTGCTGTGTACGAGGTTCTGGGTTCGATTTATGGGTCGATCAAAGTATTATCGGTATTTTTTAACTTGAAATTTCCAATAACAGCACAGAGTCTGGATTTGTACGTGATGTAGAGTAACAGGCTCACCCATTATCACGGAACGTATAATATAGCTGATGAAATGTATGAGTTTTACACTTCTCTGCCTACCCATTCAGAGATATACAAGCGCGATGTTACGTTAATAACATTAATTAACAATTTTCATTTGTTGCAGGGTCAACAGTATTGCGTCAGTGGTAACAAGAGCAAAGAAGTCTAGTGAAATTTTCCGTGAAACGATGCGGTGTGTGCGTACCCCAGTTGTCAGTTTTGCGTTAATCGTGTGTCCGGTTTGTGAAACGAACAGGGCAACGCGCCTGTGACCCTTTAAATGTACGGAAATGAAAAGGGAAAAGTACAAGAACATTCTCCTAGGACTACGGTAAGTGTTGTTCGTTAACGGTTTTGTAGCTGATTAAAACATTTGTATTTTTTTACCGTTAAATTTACTTTTATTTAATTTGTATTTAGTTTAATTTTTTTTACATGTTTATTTTAATGACATAATTTTCCCACGAGTGACTGACATTTAAAATACAATACAAGCCTGTTCCAAATTCGAATTTCATCATTAACGCTTTCGTCTTTCCGCTACTAGGTACAGGTCTCCTCTCAGCATGAAAAGGGCTAAGCTCATAATATGTTAAAGCCGTGCCTAGAGAAAGTAAATTTCACTCATTTCAAAGTTGAATGGTTACGACGTATTCAATTAACTATTATATTTTACTCGTATAAAAGCGTTTTTATTAGTATTGTTTAAAGTTATATAGAAATAAAACATTATTAACTATTTTGTAAAAGTAACTGTGTGATGACTGCATCACACTCCCACTATTGCCATACACCGAGCACATATCCAGCCTCCGAGCCACTACTACAAAATCTAACTTAGAAAAATCCAGTAGTGCACAAACCATGGTTTGAACTCAGAACCTCTCGTTCGGCAGTCGCGCTTGCAACTAACACGACCAACGAGGCACTCTTAATCTTAAAGTTTTTTAAGTTGCAGAAGAAGCCAAACGGCTTGTACCTCACCCGAATACTCAGAGGACATAAATATTCATATTCGACATCAAACAAGACCGAGGTTTTACCTTCTATAGATTAGAGATACTTGAGACAAACTAGAATACTTTCCAATTTGGAATTCAGCCCTACTCCCCAGGTTTCGAGTTCAAATGCTGGAACTTACCTCTGCTTACAAAAATATATGCGTTTTGGAGTTTAAATGTCACTTACTGTAACGGCGAATTCAATTATCGCGAGGAAACTTGCACACTGAGAGTTGTCTAGAATTCTACAAAGCGCACGAAGTCGGTCGGCAGTTGCCCAGCATAGTATGTACATATGGCATTAATCCTCCTATAGGGATACTCGTATCCAACAGAGGAATGATAAAAGGTTACATGATGACGAGCTCTTAAGACTTCTAAGGAAAAAAGTATAATTGCCTTCTCTAATGTATCCACTGTTCAGTGACTTTTTGTGACACAATTAAATAATTAACGAACCAATCCTACCTTAGACTATGTCATCGCGTTGGCGACACCTATAGTGATTCTTTCCATAGTCGATTATAACCACTGACCATGAAGAGGCCCGTTTGCCCTACAATTTAACACAATTCTCCAACATTCTACCAACATTATTATTACATCACACTTTCATTACAATTATGAAAATAGTAATATTTACGACTTAAGAGCCCTTTAGAATAAAGATTATATTTACGATACCCAATAATAATTAAATTGTGTCACACAACGCAAATTCTACGCAGAAATGCCAACGTAACTCGGTAACGTTTAAATACATGTATGTTGTGTGGTAACTACAAAACAACCACAGAACAATGACAATGGCTACCAAATAGGCTACTAATATGTCATAAACAAACTTTTACATATGAATATGTGGGTGAACCCCGTATGGTGCTCGAAATAACGATGAATATAAATGCGTGAATAATGAGACGAGATTAACATACGAGTATTGCGTACACATTACACAAATACATTCATTAATGTAACAGTTTATAAAAGGAGAACGGCCATCTGCCAAATAGATCTTTAAAATGTACTCAACGATAATTAAGTGTCATTCTTTTAAAACTACTTTCAGCGACAATGTAAATATGCATATTCATAAATCATTGCAGTGCAGAGACGTCCGCGTAAGCTTCGGAGAATAATACATGACAAATGAATAATGGCAAGAAGTTATTTAAGTAAATAATAAAAGTAAGACTCCTCTAGTGTGCCAATGTGCCAGTTAGGCGGCAGCTGGCTTCGTGGTGATATAATTGACGTGACGTAAATTCTGGTAAGGCTCGTATGAGTGAAAGTGTCAATAAGCGCGCTCGGAACCCTGACCGCGCGGCGCCTGTCCTGTTCCGCTGGAAAGCCTTCTTCTCAAGTACGCGCCCTTTACGTACCTATTACAAATCATTAATCATACACCAATCCGGTAATTGCGTATATATGTACCTACATTTTTACGCCCGTAAAAATTTATCAGTCGGCCTTTTTAAAAGCTCTATAATATTTTTGATTTAATCGTTTGCTACGACTATTTATTTAATACAGAAATATGTCCATTATCAAAAGACAATTTGAAATTATTTTGAAATCTAAAACACGTTTGAGGAAACAAACTAATTCTTTTACCTTTCTCCCATTTTCTTACTACGTACCCCGTATAGTACCTGTTACTACTATATAATATGTAATAAGAAATACTTTTTTCACACTAAAATTAAATCTGTACAGGTATGTTTCATAATGTCCAATATTATTATCTCTCCCAATAGTCCTTTAGTAAGATAAATGGTCCTTTAGTAAGATAAATGCTCCAAGTAAACGTCCCAATCCAACTTCATGTCCAAGTGCACCTTCATGTCCTAATTT
>DWTO01005186.1:0-10932 GCA_018244755.1 Jemadia pseudognetus
GGTTCGGAGTCTGGATATGTGCCCGATGCATGGCGATAGGCTCACCACCTATTCCATAATGGGACGTAAAAAGTAACCGGTGACACGTGGGAGTGGTTCTGCATTCCTCTGCCTACCTCTTCGGGGATTACTGGCGTGAAGTTACTTTACTTTACTTTTAAAATTACATATGTATGCTTTCAACTCTTCCACGTCCCATGATTAAGAACGTATCTGTATTTTTATTGGTCATGCAGAATACCGTACCACGTTGTTCCAGTATGCATTACCGGAAGTACGGTTTAGTTAGAGTGACCCGAGCGTCGTCGGTTGTTTCAAATACGCTCGGCCTCCAGAGAAGCATAACAATTGTTAACTAATGATAACAACTGGGATCGACCTTTTAATACGTGCTCCCAGAAGGACAGAAACGTACGGTGAAATTTGTGACTAGCGGTAACTCATCCGAACGCCGACCTTGCCCGACACCACTTAACTTTACAAATCGCTTGCAATCTGTAACCGCGACGGGACTAAGAACCTTTTAAATATGTACATTATTGACAAAAACTCATTGTTCTACTATAAATTGAGGGTTCCCATCACGTCTATGTCCTTCTTAAGATAAAGAATATTTCACCTCCTAACTAATGAATTTAACTTATTTATATTCAACAACAACATTCTTACTAAAAACGTTCTAACTTTTCAATTATTTACAGAGGAATTGTGCCCCTGATTTTCAGGTTATTCTGAGACCTTGAGGATCTGAGAATCTAAGACCTTTGTAATCATAAACTCAGTACGCAACAATTCAGACGTTTAGTGTATTCACGACATTTAATGCAGTTGTTAAATGGAAATTACTACATACATTATTATATGTAGCTAAGCCGGCTTGACTCACTTTGTTTTCTCGGGACAGCCCGTGTAGTTTCGGACCTATACGAGGTCCGTCTTCATGAGCCCCTGCCGATTGCAGCGAGGACGCGGCGGAGGTCTCCGCGACGAGGTCGCGAGGTCGGAATCAAGCTGACTTATACATAATAATTAAATGTACTGATATTTGATGATAGTCTTTTACATGTAAACATGTCAATAATCCTAATCCCTAAATATACCAGATGATAAAAACAATAGAACATTGACCTGTAGAGAACTTTTGGTAATTCCGTTTATCATAGAGAAATTTAGGAGATATATGTATAAGTATGTTCTATTTTAGATTTTCTAGTAGTGAACCGTGAGAGTGTTCTGCATTCCTCTGCCTATTTCTTCGGGGATTACAGGCGTGAAGTTACGTTTATATATATATAACATTATTATACGTTTGCAATTATGAATCCTGTAATTAGTAAAGAAGCTATTACCAACTGTGTTTAACCTTGTCGCGATGTTATTCAGCCAACTAAATTCCACGTAAAAATGAAATACATTCATTTAACAAAAGATATTGAAGAATTTAATATTAAAAGCGTCTAGCAGAAATGAGGTTTCGCAGAATGAAATTGTTCCGCGGTAATCCCACGTCTTCATGCGCTGTGAAAGTACATATTAAAAATGAATAGTAATTTTTACAAAGAAGCTTACAAGCCTTTCTATAAAGCTCGCCTTCATGAAAGTACACCTCGTATTGAAAATTTAATACAGTTTGACTTTGTAGGCTTCTATAGAACTAATAATTCCCAGCGAAATCGGAGTCCGTACATACCTATTTGTTGTAACAAAGACGTAATGATTAGGAGTCTGTGTGGTTTAATTATGTTCTAATACTTTCAACACAAAGACGCCGAAAATATGGGAAACTAACAAGATCATAATTTGCGTTTATTATCAGAACTGAGACATAATAATTAATTTTCGATAACAAGAATAGGTTACGGAATTAAATACTTCAGTGACTAGTGTGCTTCGTAATATGAAAGTATTCAAAAAATAGATTTTATGGACAAAACTTTAACTGAAATAAGTTTCTATGTATAAGACTACATAGTCATTATTCAGATGTACATATATTTTTTCTGAGATACCAAAAGAGATAAAACTATTTAAATATCCGAAAGCAACAATAATGAGAATATTATATTATTAACATGTTATTATTATATATTCCATATTACATGGCGATTATTGCAAGCAATTATTGTTTATTCAGTCTCCAAATCAAAATGTTCTCTCTTTTTTATCATAGGTACTATAATACATGGAAATCGAGTTGAAAAAACCTAATTAAAATTTTTGCTTAAGAAACTAAATTAAAATTACTATATAATTTCTTTATATCACTATTTTATACATCAGTAATCGAGTGTTACACATTAAATAAATATTTTCTATAAGGTGCATTTCACGAGTTAAATATTTGTGTAACCAATACCATGGTTCCCTTTTAGGTTATCTACTAAACTTAGATATTCTAGTAGTAGCTCGGAGTCTTGAAATGTGCCCGGCTTAGTTACCTTTTATTGAAGGGACGTAAACGTGACTGGTGAAATGTGGGAATGTTCTTACCGCGCTCCTCTGCCTATCTCTTTGGGGATTACAGGCGTGATGTAACGTTCAACCCAACTTACTTCACTTTACGTTCCATGTTCTACACGTCAACGTATGTAAACAATAGGGCTGTGTGAACATCTGAGAATATCACGCCGAGTTGAAGAGACTCTGCCGGTTCGCTGCAAATGCTAATTACAATTTTTAAACGTAAAATAAATAAATGTAGATCCCCATTGTCGTTTCTGATTAGTCTTCGTTTGTAGTTTTACTTTGAACGTTTTGTGCTCCGAATTATTACTTGTCTTACTGAACAATTTCAACTGTGTACCGAGACAATTTCTTTCCACCGACATAACTTACTTTTAGAACTGGAAACACCGAGGTAGATAGTACGTGTACCTAATAAAACTTTTTGAACATAACAATTTAATTACAATACTGTAAGTACATATGCTATCAACCCTCACAAAAATATGAAAAAACATTATTATGATACAGGACCTTAAAATGTCTAACATACCCATTTAAGTTACCTCACGTATCTCGTCCAAAATTTAAAAGTATTTTACAATTTGTTAGCTGAATATCTTACATTGCTTTATTTGTGTATATTCATTAAAGATGTTAACAATACAACAAACACTTACCCATGTCATCAATGAGCGGTGCCATGCGCAGTGTCACTCCGACCAGCAGCAGACAGAGAAAGAGCAGCAAACACGCAGTGACCATGATGGTGTAGCGAGCGCGGCGCGGCAGCTCGTCGGGGTCTAACACCTGAAGCCAATGTACTAGCATGAGTCTTCATTCCTGATACGTTATCCGGCTACACGATATTAAAGATACCGTATTCCACGCTTTATTAAAATACCGTTTTATCAAATTAAAAAATGAGGTTCTCAGTTTGACTGTATTTTTTAACACGATTTGTTAAGCTTTCGAAAAGAAAATACGCATATTAGTCCTGATGGTGACCTTAAAATGTGTAAGATTACTTCATTATCATCTTCATCATAATCAGCCTATTTCCGCCCACTGCTGGACATAGGCCTCTCCAATAGTACGCCACTGAGCTCGATCTTCAGCTCTTTGCATCCAACCGCTGCCAGCCACTTTGAAGATTACTTCAACTATTATAATTTGCAAGTAATAAAATTTTCAAAATATATATAGGTACACATACCTTTGCGTAATTTCCAAAACGATTTCTAATTTTTATTGAATATATTCCAATGACAAAAGGTAATGATAATGTTGCTAGAAATAACGAAAATATATAAAATATCATTGATTATGTCGAATTATATAATAATACTACATAGACATACTCGATAACTTTGTCTTCATACTTCTCAAATAAAACTGAAGATCTATCTGAGAGTAATAGTAACGTTTTAGTACTATTCTCATCAACTAAGTTGGAATGCCTCGTGTATACGAGTACCTACCGTTAGTTTGATATTGGAACACTAATGACAGCAGGTAGGCCCGTAGACCGATCCTTAACACCGCTACGGAAACCGAACCCTCATCATAGGGTTCCATTTATCTAGTCACATTAATGTAAAATATAAAAAATTGCAGTCGCCTTGCTCACTGTGAAGATAAATTACTTCCAGACTTTTCAGGCAAACTTTTGTGACAAATTATTAGGTAAGGTCTCACAAACCTTAGAAAGTAGAAATGTACTAAAGGAAAGGGTTCGTTATCCTCAATAGCTTTAAAGCAGAAAAATTAAAATAATTTATAATATGAATACCTAGCTGACAACATAAAAATCCTTGAACATAATCTTAACAATTAATTTTAAAAAAATCTAAAATCGAACGTACAATCTACATATATATCTGTTCCATATTTAACTGTAATACCTAGTTATTTTAATTCAATTTTGGAATGCAAAATTTTGCAAAGAATCGTGACTTGCACAGCATTGGCTCTTTGCATTTACTTGCTTGATGGGATCGGTAGTTGTTCTAACGTCATCAAGGTAATGAACAGAATTTTTCTAGTTGACGCGTTGTGTGAGATCGCTTCACTTCCATTAGAATAATCCAACTTTGCATACTTCAAATCATGTAAGGCTACCGACTACCGCACATTAATATCCTGCACTAATTATAATTATTTTTGTTTGTCATACCGTTATGTGTAAATGTATGAGGAATATTGAGCAATTGACAACGTTGTAATAATTCAGAGTTGTTTTTCTTAACGCACTATCTCTCAATGTATTTGTAAATCACAATGTACTTGTAAATCGCTTTCTATTCGCTGCGCTAACTTCCTTCGCTCCGCTTCAATGCGCTTGAAACAGCAGAGAGGTATAGATTTCACAGTAAAATGTATATGCATTTTGATAACATTAGACCGACGATTCAGTTCCAGTAGACCGAGACCCTGTTAATCATGGTCCTTTTTTATTATTCCTCTATTCTGCGCTCTTTTTATTGCAATATATTATACTTTTAAAATATTACATTATCTGTAACCTTTATTTCTTCTATATGTTTATTCTGTGAGCACTTAGCCAACAGGAAGTCTCGCCAGGGTCTACAAGAAATTACTATAATCATTAATCGAGATATTTTTCTTTTACCTAACTAACTAGTCTAAAACAATTAACTAGTCTAAAACAATTTCATTATGAGTCACTTGATTTCAGTCGAAACAATGCTCGGTTGTTTTTCTTGATTCGTTGCATACTTTACGTATGAATTCCGAATGAACACTCAAATGGAAATGTATCAAATGCAGCTCTAATGTATTCTCGATTCTAGTCCACGATAACTTTCTGACTTCAAGCGTATAACTAATTTTTGCAAAAAGCTTTACCTCTGCGCCGCCTGCTCCCGTTTGAGTATTGTTTCGGGCTCCCTTCCCTTTCCTTTGAAAGCGTATAAAATTGGGACTGTATATTGCTGCATCCGAAAATGAACTTAAACGACAAGGATGTTGAAATCAAAACGGTAACGTTATCGGTAGATAACTGGTTACATAAAAATGTCTATTTTTGAGTTATGTGTTTAACTGTAATTTTATTATCTAACAAATTATTATCTACCGTCAAATCCACTTTGTTATTGGTCACCAGTAATTACATCTCTGATACAAAAAAAAATGTTGGCTACATAATCTGTAGACCTCTAAAGCTACATTCAAATTACAACTCCCCATCGGCTTCTATTAATAACTTTGTAGGTTTTAACAAACAAACGAAGAAATTCTTCTACAGAGTCATTTACGCGTATTCCCGTTTAAATTGTGAGATATGTTGAATATCCCTAAATACATTTCGTTTATTTTTATCAAAAACTATTGCGTGACCGTCGTGTTTTCTTCAAAATTCATGAAATGGCAGCTTCGTCTTCGTTTGTCAGTACCAACATCCGAATAATCCGTTCATCAATCAATCTAATTGTAAATATTATGGCGCGAAAACGTTTGCCGCGGCAAAACGTAAATCTCAGTGACGCATGGCAATTTTATAGATAAAATAAAGTGGTATTATTTTTAATTTAAGAAATATATTTTTCTATTTAATAAATGATTGTATTTCAACACTTATTAATAAATTCAAATCGATGGTGATATTATATCAATATTTTTGTTTCAATGATACAAATTATTTAAGAATATGTACCTACTTGCTTTTGACTCTTGCTTGCTACTCTCTTTTGTAATTTGAAAAGAAAAAAACATCTTTTCGTTAACTCCATCTAGCGTGTTAAGGGAAAACACGCAAGAATACAATACAAGTTTACAGTATTATTAACAACCAGTGCCATCTAGCGTCACCGAATGCCAACTAGCGTCACGCCATCTACATGAATCCTTGCAACACCTATTCTGTTTTCAGTGTAATACTCTTCGAACATCTGTGAAATAGATGGCAGCACCTAAAGTGTATATTATAGGCTCGCGATTAACTACAACCTCACCTGATGGTAAGTGAAATGCCTAGGATTTACGACGCTTACCTAGAAAATATTTAGGTGCCTCTTTGGTCTTGTCTTACAGTTAAATAATTCCAGGCTGTAGGCATCTTAAAAAACACAATATATCCCTACAACTTACATGAATAACTTTGGCCTGCTCGTCAATGGCAGAGACAAGCAGAGTTCTATGTTTTTTAGGTTTGTGCGTGTGTGCGTGCGGTGGGTGGCGCCTGCGGCGGCGCCGTCGCCTCTCCAGTTTCAACTGTTCCGGACTGGACATCCTGCTGGTAATAAAATAATATTTCTATTATAATTATTGCCATATATTATTGATGTTCGTCTTTATTCAACCGTAACTTAAACAATATATCTCTTTCAAATATCTTAATCTAAAGTCATCAACAACCATGTTTTCCCAGGACATGTCCTGGTCTTTGTAGTGTCCTGGGATTTCCTGGTTAGTTTTTAAGCAATGTCCTGGGTTTTTAAGGAGCCGTGATAGGTCATGTATTTAAAATTCGCACGCCACTTTTACAATACTTGATACATTACGGGCGTTTTGTTACTAAATTAATATTATAATTTTATACAAATTCTTTCATTAACAATACTATTAATTCCTCTGTCTTAAACTATTTCTGGTGTACCTACAACTGCATCCTGTTTTTTAAACTAAATTGTCCTGGTTTAATTTTATTTCATATCATATGTGATGTGTCCTGGTTTTCCAACCTTAAGTCCTTGTTTTTTAAATTCCCGGTTGACAACTTTATCATAATCGAATTATAAACGCCATTACAACTTTTACAAACATTAAATAACAACAAAACAGCTGTGATCGTTTTTTTTATAAAGTGTCAACCAGGTTTAAGTTTTCGAAGAAAGTTAAAAAAATGTAGGTATTACTTATTTCACTATCACTCTCAACTCTCTTCTCGATCTGCCAATACACTTTAATATTAAGTATTTTAATAAAAGTATTCGTATATTAACAAAAAGTAAAATTTACAATACAAAAGTTCGTAAACCATTCCATTTTTCGAAATCGTAATCCTCTATATCGAATCCCTATACTCATCATTGACTAAAATACTCAGGTTTATTTTCCTAACTATGTTCATTCATTAGCTAGTTCGCGGGCCAAACTCGCAAGGCACGTTCAAACGGACACAGTCACGTACTCGTATGAAACCAGGACAAGCGCTGGCCGACTATTTAGATTGGCGACGGAAATTAACGTCATGTCATAATGCGTCCGCTACGCCAAGTATGAACTCTAACTCACATTTAATACAGGGTTACCATTTTCTATACCTGGTATTAATTATACACACCAGTTTGCCGTTCAACTTTTCCTGTATAACGGTTATTTATGGTAGGTATTTCATTTGTTGTTTTGTATTTGGCACTCTGTACCCTCTGCCTACCCGTTAAGGAAAATATCAAAGAGTTTTTCATTTTTTTTCATATATGCAATCTAGGATGGCAACATTCACTAGTAGTCGCTTCCATGGTTTGATTGATAAACTCTGGCTGGGGAGACACACGAACTTTAAATCAATTTAAAATCCGCACGCCTAGGAACCATAAGCCATGCAAGGTAAAAAAAATTGTCTTTATCGGCATTAGCAGTAGTTTTTTGTTTCTACACTACAGAATATGGTATAAACTGTGTCGCATTTTGTCAATAATCGTTGATTAAAATAATTAACAAAATGTTTATTGAAGTTTTATTTGTTTTAAACGCAAACCTTCATGTCTCTATTTCATTGTGCCGTCTATTACCTATCTATCAACCAGGAAACGCAAAATCACACGGCGTACACGAACTTACAATAGATAGAGACAAATTGCGTTTTATTTCCTCTAAACAGAGTAACATTTAAGTTCACAACATGTAAAAAACTATATTTTTCAAGCCCGCCACACGCCAACGCGCAAAGCTGAACTACAGAAGTGAAGCTAAACTATTGTGTGGACTCATGAGGCTAGTGTGTCGAGCATCCTTTACCGTCACTCTTATGTTTCTCTTTCCACATTTAAATTAAATTTCCTTTTTACACCTTTTCATATATACGCAACGGGGTTTTTTTACAAAATGAACTGGAAAAATATTACCTTCACTTGATTATTTTAAAAAGCAAGGTCAGTAAATTAATAATAATTAAACAGTTGTCTGTTTTCTCAGAAAGTTTATTTTAAAGCGTAAACGTCCGATATAAAGCTAAAAAAATTATATAGGTCTAATAACCACCTCCATAGTTTTGCATATTTCTACTCGGGTTTATGGTGTTTTTATTGTTTACAAAACGGGGTATGTGATCGATAGATCTAATAGCGCCAGAATTCATTCGTTGGAGTTTCTGAAACCTCGCATTTACCATAGCAAACCATAACACATGCAAGTCTTGAAAACAAGGACCGAAAAAGGAATCACCAATTTGCAGCCGGACGTTTTACGAACAATTCAAAAGGCCCTAAATCGATTAAGAATGTTCATCGACTCTGGAGGTGGTAATTTAATCGATATTATTATTTTAGTGTAACGTCGTAAATTTTACACTATGTAATAAACTTTCTGTGCAACAGAGCATAATTTTTTTGTCCAAATTCATGCCAAGTCATGACAGCTAATACGCATTACGTCATTACTTTTGTCCCGCCCTGTACCTATATGTATTTGTCAGATTAAAACGTGCATTTATATTTGAATGAAAGCTTATGTGAATCATATCAACTGAACACTTAATAAGCGTTTTGAGGACACAAACACGTACAAGGAGGTGAGCCTCATGTGTTTAGAAAGCTTATATTTATCTTTGCAATCGTCTGTACCTGAATTGTTGAACAAAAATATATCAATCATAGATAATGTGAACAATATTCTACAAATTCTTAATTAATACTGTTACATTTGATATTCTGAATACGGCTATTTACAAATATTTTAGTGGATTTACTAGTTTTTACTTGTTGTTCATAAATCCATATTTCTCAACCTAATATTTCTGTACTAAATTTTTATACTCATGAAACATTATCCAGTTTTTAATCCTTGTCTATATAATGATGTGGTATCGAAACAATCTCAAAATATTTTAAGGTTCAGTGGTATAGGTCGTTATCTTTTCAGCTTGTTTCCAATTTTCCTTATATGAATAAGGCGAAGACGAACTGTGACCAATTGCCGGAAGCGGTTCCACTAATGAGTTCCTTTAGAGCGACCGAACACAGGAAGATATCTATTTACAAACTTCGGGCAAGATTATGATCGTATGCGACTACTATAGAACTAGAACGTGTTTTTCTATGTAACTTGTTCACGTGTAATCTGCGGAGTGGGACAAGGGAATAGAATGTTCTGCCACTTAGCTACGAGTGTATGCGTTGCATGTTGGAGCTTTTGAAAACCAACACAATTTGACTCATAATTTATAATCCTACAGACGAGTACACTGTTCGTAAGTTCAACATGAAGATAAAAGCCCAAGGTAAAGAAGACACCTAGCATTTAAACTGTCTTATTGTCTTTGATAGTTAGACCAGAAAGAATATATACCCATCTTGGTGATGCGTGCGGAGCTTGAGTTTCTTGTGTTTATGCGTCGCAATTTCGCCCTCGCACCAGTGCGACGTCACGACGTCTCCAGGACTGTCTACTATTGACGCCTCCTCTGCAATAGGAAAATACATTCCATTTAATACTTACGTTAACCTCTCAATTACCATTTTATTAGCACAATTTTGTAACCACAAGTAGGTACCTCAAGTAACCACAAGTAATCTGTTGAGCTTGTCTTACGGTTTGAAATTAATTACCTTAAAATTACGTAATGAGTTTACGTTTACGTACGTTTACGTACGTTTACGTTGTGAACGCCCCATTTTGCGACTGCATTGTTTCTTATTGTTTCATAGTACAGAGCTAATAAAGTAGCACGCAAAATATTTTATATTGTACATACTCAATTCGAGTTGAGGTGAATGGTAAATGCGTTGATGTACCTTAGACCTAAGTGTGATTACTCATATTATGTAATATGCATGTATAATGTAAGCACTATGGCTTTATTACAAAAAATATAATTTAATATTTTGGCATTGAATATTGATTGAACAGGGAATTGAATTTATAAAACTTATACATATTCTCAAATAATTCCCTCGCTATAAAACTAGCCGTAATATTTCAGCACGTTGGCACCAAACCAAATCTACCGCAAAGGAATGAATAAAGCTATATATAGGTACTCGCGGTTAATTTTAGTGAAATCCAGGTTGCTTTTGCAATTTCGTCTGTCATACCGCGCCCCGGAAATACGCTACCATATTACGAGTCGCGACTTAACTTTGTTCACAGTTTTCACGCGATGTGTAAAATTAAGAGAGATAATCTGTAATGTCAGCTTAGAAAGTAATTTTTTAAATTCCCGCTATTGGGAACGTTAATTGGAATAGAGTACACGTGTTTTATATTTCAATGTACACCTAATTTAAAAACCTAAGTTTTCGTTACATG
>DWTO01005187.1:0-10930 GCA_018244755.1 Jemadia pseudognetus
GGCGCTACTTTTGCAATTAATTTGAAAGAAGTACCATCTTCCTTTTCAACAATTATCCTTTTCACATTTGCACTGTAATTATCACCAGCTTTACCGACGGCTTCAACGGCTACTTTATTACCGTTAAAGCCCTGTTTCTGGAGGACATCGCAAAGGAACTTATTTTGTTTTTCACTCAAAGCTTCACCACGAATATCAAAAGTAGCCATGTTGTTACGTTTCCAAGAAGCAATCAAATAATACAGGCAGAGAAAAAACTCTTGTGTTTATATGCATTTCAGTTTATCAGCATATTTAGTATATCCCTACTAATTATTATCTATAATAACTCACGATTAGACAAAGTAAAATAATACTTTTTCATATAATTAATATTTTATCTTCTATGTAATATGACACGGGATTGATATCCCAAAAAAGATAAACATATTTGTTAGGTACTATTAATATTAATATATATATTTTTTGTAATATGGAAGCAGCAGACGAACATGCAGTCCACTTGATGGTAAGTGGCGACTGCCGCCCATGGACATCTGTGATCAACCCCAGACAAGATCAGATTCCTATCTCAGGTCGCCCACAGATGCGCTGCTACTCCTGAGGGCTAAGATGGAATGCCTCGAAAAAGTATGTCTCCCTTACTACACCACATATAAATCTTTTAAAAAGATTTATAATGTATTATTTTATTTGTCGTTATTTTTGTACTTGTAATAGGTAAACCTACGTATTCATTAACTTCAAATACAAATGTCATTTGAACGAGGAATGTCTTTATCCACCACTTTGTTCCATTATTCACAAATAGCTACCCAGATTTGTTCAACATAGGCACAGCGATAATTAAATTTCCGTACATGAACACAATTTCAGTTCTCTCTCCGAATAACGTGACTTCAACATGAAAGCTAAAAGCTAAGAGAACCATTGTGCGAAATATTCTCACTAGTTGAATGACATTTTGTGTGCTCTGTGACAGGGAGTACATATATTATGGAAGCAAAATGAAATGATTGAAAACCGTTGCAGCTACATTGTTTTCTGTGTGAAATATAGTTTGAAATGCGTTAGACTGCCTCGTTGGCGATTGCGTTTACGTCCCATAATGGAATAGGTGGTGAGCCTATTGCCATACATTAGACACAATTGCACTACGAACCCCTATTAGTAAAATCTAATACCTAGTACCCGACCCGGGATATGAATCCAGGGCCTCCTGATCGGCAGTCGCGTTTGCAACCAAAACGACCAACAAGGCAGTCAAATAAAATGAAAGCCATTAAATTCTGAAACAAATATTAATAAAAAAAAGTCCAATTTTTTATTTACGACCTGCGCAGTAGGCAGGTAACTGCTAATAACGACTTAAAGGAAAAAGCCCTCAAAAGTATTATATTACTAGTATCATTACGAAAGTCCGACATCTCTTCTATGAAGAGGGTCCAGAAGCGACAGATGTCTCGCCCGACACTTCCGTACAACCGCGCTTGACAAGTTTCCAATAAGAAGCCGTATTTCAGCCACTGATATTGGCAGTAAGTTGTAATATTCTAAAGGGAACTGTCAGGAATTGAAGAATTTTATGCATGCTTAAGCTGAGACTTGCACGTTATATTAACGTGTTTTTGAGATGAGGCTGGAATATACATTTTTCTTCTTATTGTACATTATTAATTGTAAATCTAATCTAATACTAATTCATATATGTATATTTAACCTATCATAACGAATCTTGTAATAACGGTTATTAATATGGAAATCCGCCATGTTTTTCCTGAAAGGTCAAAGCAACGACAGGTGTGTCTTATGACTTGGGTCAGACGTCACCTGTCAAGTTTGGACACCAGTCGATTATGAAACCATTTTCCATTGAATTATACCGGCAATACGTTAAAGTTTAAGCGACAATTGCAAGAACTTGGTAAATTTAATTTATACTTTCGAACTAGTTGGATAAAGTTACTTAGATGTTTGATTAAAATGCGATGCTAGTTTTAATTTCTCGTGTGAACTTATACCCAGATTGAGTATCCGTGATAATTGTGATACGTTAAAAAATGAAAGATGAAAAAGAAAGTTGCTTTTGATTTTCATATTTAATAAATTAACATAACACTGTAGTAACATACAAGAATGATGACTAAGAAAATTTTGACATGACTCTCTTAAACTCCTATTAGCGAAAGGTGTCTGGCTTGACACTTACGCTACACTGCGCTTGACAAGTTTCCAATAATAAAGCGAGTGAGTTTCTTCGATTGATACCGATAACATTAATTAAATACCGTTAGAAGTTTGCCCGACTTCATCTGTTTTAGACAGTTCGATTTGAAATTGTAACTCGTTTTATCGTATAGTTAACATTTGTAGAAGAACATAAGCATTACGTATTTTTATAAAGAGATTATGACTAAAAATTCAATACGAATCCTCTGTCTAATATAATGTTGGCTATTTACAAAGCGTTATTGCCACAAATCAGACACGTCATTCTCCTTTGTAAGCATTCCGTGCGAAGTTTCATGAATTTGTTATAGCGGTCCACATTCCACAGCTCAAAGCAAACATCTGGGTCAGTGCTGGAAGATGGCATACCGGCAGATGTGGTTTTGTAGAATGCCAGATATGCCTGCGAATTGTTACGGTCAGTTTGGCTTGACGTTAAAATAAGAAAAATAATATTACCATACATAATTGTATGTGTAAATATGTATATGTTTTCATGCGAGGGACTGCAGTAATTTTAAATCGCTATTCTTTTATATATATTTGTCATAGACATATACAAGACGGCTGTGAAAATGTTTATTTTCAAAACAGTTGTATGACAATATTATAAAGACGGCGTTGTTACTTACAAAATATTTCAACTTCACAGGATATAAATAAGAATCATTTGTCTTGGTGTACCCGTACATAGGTTGCATCGAAAACTCTTAACCTGTATTACTTTCGCTAAGTCTTTTATGTGTTAGCATGTTATACAAAGCTTTAGTTGATTACATCGCGACCGGCGCCGCAAAGTCGGACTAGTTTCTTAAAAAAAATGTTTCATTTAAATTTTGCACATTACGTTTTGTAGAGCATGCAACGAGTCTATAAATAGTTTGGTCTAGATTTGAAAAACGTTTAAACGTGCAATTTCCTTCGCGGAACCAGACTGTAAAAGAAAATTAAAATAGTAATTTACAAAAGCATGTTTTAAAAACAATCATAATTCAAATTAAAATGTTTTAAACGTTTCAGTGTGATGTATGCATAACTTTATTAATAAGCAATATACTGACTTTTAGAACGTTTTAATTAATAACTATTCGAAAAGGTTTTTTAGAACATATTTTGTTTTAGTACATTCATTTTTTTGGACAAATATTCTTATAACAAAACAGGCTTGTCTGATAAAATACATATTTAAATATGATGAAAATATCACTTAATGCTATTTAGAGAAACAGGGTCGTCTGCTTCGTATATCAGTTCGTCTGGTACATTCTCAAAACAGAAATCAGATATTAGCACTGCTTTATTGAAAATTTGATACTAGCGACCTCCTATGCAGGCGTTAACTTTACGAGTAGCTTAGTAAGACGTTGAGGTTGTATTACTCTCCATTAATAGCAACATCGGATTTATTTTTATTACAAACGTCTAACCAAATATGTATATATATGACTTCCTCGTTGCTCGTGTTGGTCGTAAGTGCAATGCCGATCGGGAGGTCCTGAGTTCAATTCCAGAAAAAATGTAACCTTGGATTTCAGAAATGTGTAGTTCAGTTCAGAAATGTATAAAAATACATCACAAAATACAGAAATAAGTTTATAGACTATATTTAAGGATATTAGATTAACATTTATATACTTAAAGTGAGATTGATGCATAATGAATGCTCAAATCACATGCTCATATGTATTAGCTACTCCTTTACAAGATAAATATCAACAATATTAAACGAATATCCAAATTTAAAGCAGCTTCAATTTCAGTACATGTTTATGCTGAATACTGACCTGCGCATATACGTAACACCTTACCAAACCGCAAACTTGGCATTCCCAAAACATTTTGCTGAAAACCAAAGGATTTTTCGTTAAAATTTGAGAGCACTCGGTTACTGCAAGATTTTAACACGCGAGTTCTATTAAAATTCATTTAGAAAATTGGATGCTAATTTGAGTAGCGCTTTAACTGTTTAAATTCCGCAACATGTAAGAAAAATTAAGGTTAGGTTTTATTTATTTACGTAAAAGTAAATTACGTACTCGTATTTTCAGTGTACGCTCCGCTTTAAGTGCCTCGGGTCCGTGAAGCAAAACTTTAATTATGAGCAACACGTTATTGCATTAGTTTAAACACGAAATAGAATTTAATTCAAATTCTAGCACGTATCTTTGATTTGTTAAAATTATATGATCTGTTAAGTTCTTACGTGTTGTAATGGAGAACATCGTTAGGAGGTGTACGCACTGTAGAGATTTGTACGTTTACTCTAATGCCTTTAACGTTTTGTAATTTCAAATATGAGCACTGCGTGACTTGACTTTGACTTTACTTTTACAGTTCCGGACTTTGGGAGGAAACTCATGTTTAGAATTAAAACTAGAAAAAGTATCAATGTAATGTAAAAAATGCAGCCATATCCTATTTCACTACATACGCCATTGTCATAATCATGTCAAGAAATTCAAAACTGTAATCGATTCTTTATAGTTATTCCTTTCATCCCTGTAAATTGATGCTCATAATTAAATTCCTGAGGTTTTGCTTTAATAAGCCTATATACAATTAAGCGGTAACTTCCGGTATTATTCTAACCGCGTCGTTTCCATAATATTTTTAACAGTAAAATAACTATAAGGACTGTTTAACATATTTCAATTTCAGTTAATACACCAATAATCGGGCTTGGGTACAATTGGATTTTCCTAGTTGTGGATCGCAGTCTGGATCCATGCCCGGTGTATGGCAATAAGCTCACCACATATACGAGTACCATAGCGAGACGTAAACAGTAAAACAGTAAACAGTACACACTGCACACCTCGATATGTCTCTTTGGGGATTACAGAAGTATTGTTTCCTATTATGAAAATGCAATTATACTTCCAATGAATACAAGCACCTGACTGTTAATTCCATACACTTTTATGGACATATTTTCAGATATTTGAAAGAGATAATAAAAGCTTTATCAGCATGATATTCACAATAGTGCCGACGCTCTCCGAACCTTTGCTCACAATGAATCAAGACTTCTCAGCCGTCCGATCATCCCAGCGTTGACAAGGGTCAATAAATATGGAAGTTATTTGACGTTCCACCTCATATTCATGCAATGAAGTAAATAAGATTGACGGCACTCCCACCATATGTATTCAAATGTGACATTGACTTGTAATTACGATAGATATGTTAATGTGATTTTTATTATCTTGATGCTAGTTCCGTCACGGGGTAGGCAGAAAGCGCGGAGTGCCAAATGTCATATCTATACAGAACTGCTGTGCTTCAACATTCATCACTCTCTTCATACATCAGTTTCGGAGGCACCTGACTCCTCCATTAGCTAGCATTTGCTTATCATCCACTTAATCCAATTACCAAACTGTAGTACACATCCGTGTACTATAGTTATATAGGTTCCTATTTGAATTATAATAAAATATATAGTATCATGATAAATGCGAGTATCTGTAAGTGCTTTTATTGTTTATTTTCTAATCAAATAAAACTGTAAACACTTGTCTTGTGCATCAAGAGAAAATGATCAAATGTGTATAACGGCTTACAACGATTTTTATGTAAGGATTTTATCGAGATCACGAATAAAGTTAAGTAGGTCTCGTAACACTTGTAAAGGCGTGCTAACGCCACAGTTCCGAACATTTCATTCAAAATTACTTGTCTCCTTCATCCACCTCAATACAAGAAGATAGCAAGCATGAAAAGGTGTCATTGAGACAGGTCCAAGCAAGATTGATGACAGTTCTGCTCAGAAATGCTCCATTTACTTTACTTCTAAGCCCGAGGGAATAAAAAGTTTCGTACTTTGAAAGTCGGGATTAACGAGAAATTTCCCGCTGAATATTCATTTGAATTTAGAGAAAAAAAAACGTTTTTGTCAATAATTACCCTAAATGAAATTAATAAAATTACCCTGTTTTAAGCCTTTTAAGATAATGGCGTTAAGTTTAGTCCAAATTATTGAAAAAGTCAATATTTGGTTATTAAATACTATAAAGTGCATTAACAATAATGTATGTACGATTGTATTTCAAAATTGCCCTATGGTAAGGATAACCGTTCGAGTCAGGCCTAATCAGATGAAAGCATATTGTAAAATCATCATTAGAAATCGAGTATTGGCGTCTATGAACGCTACAAAAGATTTATATTTTAACATCCATCGCATACAGCACCCTAACCAGTTTTAGTATTGTACATCCATTTGCATGAAAAATTAGTTAATAAAGATTTTAAAATTAATTGTCGCTTGGAAATTTTCTCCAACGCTCAATATTCTTAACGGGCGCGGTCGTTCATAAAGGGTAATTGATACAATTTACCAAGCCAAGGCCGTGTAGTGTATAAACAGAATTAAATTAAAAGCAAACATGATCTGAAATTACTCATGTTTACACTGTTCTAATAAACTGAGATGAGAATGTAGCTAAGATAGATAAATTGCTGTATGTGAATAGTAATTAATTTGTTCTATAATATCTTATAACAGGAAATAAGGCGTGTAATCCCCGAGGTGGTAAGCAGAGGAATGTAGAACACTCCCACGATTCACCAGTTACGTTTCCGTATATGGAATAGGTGGTGAACCTATTGCCATACACTGGGCACGCTTCCACACTCCGAGCCATTACTAGAAAATCTAAATTTTTAGGTAAATTCTACAATTAATCGATATACATACTCGTATATCTGAAGATAGTATTATTATTTCGAATACATAATTTCTGATTATTAGCAGTAGCTATTAATTAGTAATACATACAGTATACAGTAAAGTAGTGGTCGCCTAGTGGTTTGAAATTCGACCTCTCACTCCGGCAGTCCGGCTTCAAATCCTAGCGCGCACCTCTTTAGAAAATGTGCCTTTTAAGTTTAAATATCACTTACTATAACGGTGAAGGAAAACATCGATAGGAACCAAGCACACCTTAGAGTTCTCAAATAAAAATTGTTCTCGAAGGCGTGTGAAGCCTGCCAACTAGCGCTTGACTAGCCTGGCAGCCTATGGTCTTCACCCACTCATTCTGAGAGGACACCCATGTTCCAAAGGTGGAACGATAAAAGGGTTGGAAAACACAGTATACAGAGTAATGACTTGTCATTGCATTAAAAGTTACTGAATTGTATACGAATTATATCAGCAACAGCACAAAGATGATTTTAGGTCAATAAAAAAAAGTTTAAGCACTTATTTCACTTCGTAACATTGTCTCTATGTCAATAATCACTTTATTCGTTCTTAATATTACTCGATTTAACTCCATATCATTAATAACATTGATTATATTATGGGTGATTCGAGATTTGTTCACAAAAAATTCAACCTTGTTTCAGGTTTGGGATACAGCGCCCTTGGAATAGTCATTTGTTTTGTCACCGTGATCAAGCTGAGCGAATGCGACCTTGTTACCGATCACCCAAGGAACATATATCAGAAGGACAGCCCGAACTTCGGCAAGATTATCCCTGAACCCGAACTGCTGCCAGTTTTACACGGAAACGATACTAGATGTCGCATATCGGAATATCAGTGCATGAACAAGAAGTGTGTACCCATAAACCGGTTTTGCGATGGCACTAACGACTGCGGAGATTCATCGGACGAGCCAAGACACTGCACGCGTAAGTGTTTCTTTGAACCTATATATTATTATAATAAGGGCAGAAGCTCTATTTTTTATACTTGTTATTACTATGAGGCCAGTTAATATAATGTAGGTATAACTTAGCAGAAACAGCAGGACAATCACTTGTTTATGGACGCAAATCTAAAAATGAAGTAAGTACTCAAAAGTAACGTAGATAAGATCATACCTGATATTGTCATTGTACTCAATAACGATTAATTGATTCCAAATATATATCCATATTCCAATAAATACATATATCCTGCTAAATACAGAAATTTGATCCTACTAAAACAAGGAAGATATGAAACTAAGACATGGGAGTGATTGATGACAAAGATCTTCATTTATTTTGACAAACGAATGCTTTTTTTAATGAATATTCGTTATATAGTGTCGTTGGTTATAATATATAACGTCTGGTTTATTAATAAGGTAAAATCAATTATTCCATTGAACAATAGGACAATAGTAATTAATAGTTATACATATTTTTATTTCATGCTTATAAATATTTTTTAAACCTTCCTGTATCTAAAGTTTTAGAAATAAAACAAAAGCCGCGTGATTTCTGTAACACAGTCGTCACCCTTTAAGATATTTCATAACCTCTTATTAGAGATTATTATACTACATATGTTCAGCTGAACTAACATGCATCAATTGAAAATTTTCCTGAATTCTCTTCTGCTGCGTCCAATTTACATAACTGTATCGTTCAGAAGGAATTGGACATAAACCTATTTCCTGATATAAAATTGTTGAGTGGGGTTCTATATGAATATAAATTATACAATCCAATTATTGAATAAGATCGAACTAGAATTCATAAAATAATGAAAAATATAGCTGAACTGCCTTATAACTGTTAGAGTTTAGACTAAAAATGAAAAGGGATTGAACAGGTTTTTTTAGTTAAATATGTATTTGTTTTTCATCACATAAATATAACACAGATCATGGTTTTTATCAATCTTTAAATAAAGTATAATGCTCCACCTACTTAAGCACAGGAGAAGGAACAGGTAGGAGAACCATCTTTTGAATATATTTGTGTGCTCTTTAATTTAAATAGTCATATTTACAATCCCGTTCAACCATTAAATTATTATTTAATTACTCTGCAAGCCCTGTAACACTTCAACAACAATTAATCTTTTTTATTTTTGAAATTATATAACAAGCCGTGCATCAGCTGGCGAGACACATTGTGTATTTCAGTGAATTTTGACATAGACGGCTATGTAATAAAAGAGATGAAAAACAGTTGAATCAAATATGGCAAGTACCTACATATATTGCAGTGTTTAATCATATTATATACGTATTCTTATATTGAGTTGGTCTGGAAAATCGTGTATTGAAAACAATGTGAAGACTGATAAATTACCGAATCGTTTTCTATTTGAAAAGAAAGGTCCAATGTGTTATAAAAACTTAAGCAATATATTGTTATCAGAGCAGAACGGTTTATACGGGATCCTTTCGATTCCCTTACCATTTATCCACTTTAGATAGAGCCCCAATACCAATTCTATAAGCCTTCGCGTTCTCAGCCGCAATCGCGTGGAGGATAATAATAAAACTCGAAACACTTCGGGGGCAGGGGTAGCGAAATTATATGGCCACAGTTTATTAAGTTTTATAGATTCTTTATTGAGATCCAAAGTGATTTGCGCCATGAATTTATGTATTATGAGTCTTTAATATATTGTCAATTTATATCATAAAGGGGATGTTTACACTGTTTTTAGCGAGTCCTTACGATAAGCGAAATAATGTGCCAATATTTATAACCAGTTACATGAGCCATACTCGCTGGTTTCTGCGAACTGATTTAGTTATATGCAAGGGGATCTATTACTTTGTGTATTATCGTATTCGCATTTTAGATTAGATTTATTTAAAATATATGCTTCCTGTATTTTCATTATCAGGACGGCAATGTATCACCAAATTTTGTATAACTTTTGAGAATATTGTAAAATATAACTGTATACTTTTATGTCTGGAGTTTTAAATGACATCAATTGATATTCCTTTACATCGCATCAATACAATAAAACTTGTTTTTATAGCTGAGTTGAACTTCAGTGATATAAAGTTTTTAGGGAATTATTGATCATATTTTAAACGATTTTATATTCTTAATAATTAAATCAAGACTAACGTAATGTGTATACGTAGTGTAGAACGCTCTCCTGCAAGATGGAATAACGATATACGCAAAGTGGCTGGTGGCGATTCCAAACGAAGAGCTGAAAATCGAACCCAACGGTGTGTTATGACTAGCAGTGGACCAGAAAAGGCTCATGACGATCCCGACAAGTGGAAAGTGCTGAGTGACTAATCCTTTCAACGTCTGACCTACATATCTTTCGGCACTCCGGGACTAGAATAAATTGTCTTGTAACTGCTTGGCTCTAACATTTACCCATATCACTGAAATTGATATCTTCAAATATAGATTTCACGTGAATACGCTTTTGGGTGTGGTATCAGTAGATCTAAAACGCTCTTAGTAACAGAGGCCGGTATTTAATAGTGGTAGCTTACGGTTTTTTAGGTTTTGATTCATCCCCTTGTACTAGCGACGGTACAGATTCTCAAAGAATCATAACAAGATTATAAATATGAATTTCTAAACTTCTATAATTACAGGACATATCTTAATTAATTGTCAGTTGCACATCGTCAGCCTGTGTCAGGCTACATCTAAACATAAGCCTCCCCTAATAACCGCTTTCGCGCACTTTCTCAGGGTACTTTTGCCCAAAATTATGCTAATTACAATAACTACGTCAGGTCCCTCTCGGAGTAGACAGAAGGCACCGAATGCCAGATTGCTTATTAATGATCATCTACATTATTGTCGGTAGATACCAGAATAATTAACTTTGTCATTGGTTCTGTTCTTTTGTTTGTGTATTTCTCTGTTTTGTGTCCTCATTGCGACACGGTAGCGGAAATTTAATTTCGGGCCTGTGAGTTTGAAACCTTAGTAAGGATAACAACAATAACAGATAACAAGTTTGAAAACCGACAGTTTCAGTGGG
>DWTO01005188.1:0-10930 GCA_018244755.1 Jemadia pseudognetus
CGTAACTGGTGAATTGTGGGATTGTTCTACACTCCTCTGCCTACCTCTTCGGGGATAACAGGCGTGATGTTACGTTTAGACGCTTTATAAGTGTTTTTTGTCACTTGAAAGTGTAAACGTTGGTAATGCTTAACGGTCACTGTGACCTCTGATCATTTCTAATCGATTTCAGATGGGATTGGAAAATTTTTTTCTTCGTTAACTTTACGTTACGTTTACCCTTGATTATTAGGATCCCTTACGGGGTGGGCAGAGAGCACGTGTTTATGTATATAGCTACTTATGTTCCTATTGACATACCAACCGATTTCTGTATATAACTACTCTGAATAGATAGATACCTAATATACAACAGGCTAACAAAGGAAAGTGGACAAGTTTTCCTATTTTAATATTAGTAGTGCTTACTTATTAAGCTTAGTTAAGTACAGATGAGATATCGCGGAGAGGTCTTCACGAGACGCGTCCCGACACTGAGTAATGTTTAATTAGGTTCATTTCTTGACTGTTTATTACTTGCTGCAGTTAACAAATCGTTGGAAATGTTGACGACTTGTTAATTATTAACGGAGGATTATCTTACGACCTTTTTAAACGAGATTCATCATCGTTAACAATATTATCATCAACCGTTTTATCGATCCATTGCTGCAGTTTATCTTATGATTAGAAGAGTTAAGGGCTAAATTTCCTTTAACAATTTCAAAGTTCAAGGATACGCTGACTAAGTACAGCTTGGCAAATTTCTTACGCACACGACCATATTCGTTGTTACAGCGATTTTTAAATGAGACATAACCTTCATAAACCACAGATGCGCGCGAATATCTGACTTTTGGGAGTAAGATGCCAAAATCCCGACCCCATGACTATCATACAATGTTACGCAGAATCATGACAGTTTTAATGACTGTTGCAAGTTGTATAATTTTAATGTAAAAAAAGATTACTTACTGTATATACCTATCATCTATATATCCCTACTACATACAATCAACATAAATTCGAAGGAATAGGTTTATTTATATATCTCCGTTTAATTGAATAAATTTGCAATATGTTTCTAGTGTACCCGTGTGTGTATATATCCTGAGTGTATCGTTCCAACGGCAATTTATCCTTTAATGGGTGAGATGTCGATGAAGGACTGGAGTTAATAACTCTTTTTCCAAACGTCACTACGATATTAATACAGCAATCAAGCGTGCGAGCCCTTTTAGTTATTACACGGGCCCTCTTGTACCATCGCTATCCAATCTCACGTGTTATATGGGCTTTACGAGTTCTAGACACAGTTATGAAAGAACAATGCGTCAATGAAAACTTGCAATTGAATACGATTTCGTACGTTAAGGTTTTTTTATTGTTTTTTATAAACAGTGGATATAAAAGAATTCTAGCCATACATAACTATGTTGCTATTGGATCGCAAATCAAATGTCCATTTAAGTCTCGAAACGCAGTCTAAAATACAGTCCTCGATGTTATCTGGCGTACGTTTGGCATTTTGAATCGTACCGATATTTTTTATGGACGGCCCGCTCGTGTTGAGATGAGGCCCTGATTTCCATTGAAATAACGAGAAAAAAGAACAGATCACGATGCAACTGGACGTTGCTCGGAGGGAGCGATCAGTCAATATTCTTTGTGATAAGGCGGGTGGGAGAGCAACTGTGATATGAATTTAAAAAATATATGAGCCGAGTAACTGTTGGTCTTTTTTTAGGTTTTGCTTTGCATGTATTCGATAATAACATATTATGCTGCTTCAGTTGACCGTAAGCCTTGGCCGCATTTGCTCAGATAACTGTATGTGATGATGGAATCGGCGAAAATAAAATTATTTCTATAATTCTCGTAGTGGTAGCAACTTTTTAATTATTATCTAATTAATGTGAAAATAAATCCATTTAGCTGACATTCATCCTTCACCGTCATTATCCTCAACCCTTTCATCAGACTGACCCGGTTTCAGAATGAAGAGGGGTAAGGTTATAAACTGCCGTGCTGGCCAACTGCGGGCTGGCTGAGACAATTTTTCCTTACATTTCCATTGTACTATCTTCATCTTGAAAATTCTTGAAAATTCCCATAACGACGAGCTCGCGGTGACACGGTGACATGACCCCGTGACACGTTTTGTTTTTAATTCGCGACTGCCTTTTACATTTGAAGGTTCTGAATATAGTCTGCGAGCGTCAATTCCATTGTACTAACTGGCTTTTACGGGCATTTGACAAACGAGCGGATGGACGAATTGATTTTAACTAATATCGTAATGTTTTACGTTACGCGTAACAATACCAAGGGAAACTCCATACGTTTTAAGCGTTGCGCTTTAATCTTACCTCTTTTAGAGTCAATTCCTTTTTTACATTTGTATAGTCAAATAAGCAGGGAATAGGTCATCTGGTGCTAACAGCTGTCTATGAATTGCGACTAAGAATTTGAGACATGTGACCAAGTTCCCATCAGATGCGGCCGCGGCCAAGCGCTGCCCCAAACAATGAAACAAAACTTCACATTAGGTTATTAAAGGTTAATGTTTATCTATGTAAGTCGTTTGAGCTCTGTAGTCTCTTAGCTGGTTGGGTTAAGCTGTTACAGATGTAGCAAAAGTTACAGCTGTAACAGCTTAATCCGCTATCAGCTGGACCTTATACTTCTATGACACACGCAGACAATCAGAGGTAACCTTGTGAACATATGTCGTGCGTTATTTACGACGTTCTATAGTGTTATAGTAATAAACTGAATTTGTGTCTCGCAGTGTGGTATCGTGGCCTTTACTCTATTTTTAGTTTGTAATCTGAGTATATTACTATAAATACTAGATTCAAGTAAAATTTTGTTTACAATATGTTGGAAAAAAATATGTATATACATTATTTACATACATTAGAAAACGATTGCTGATAACTACAAGTCATATTTTATGTACTCGTGTGTGCGAAAAGTAATCATTTAATAACAAAAATATTAAAATTAGCCCTATACGTATACGTGATTGCGTTAAAGTTGAAACAATGCCAGCCACTCAAAAACATTACACTTTCTACTGAATGTTGCAACATGAAAATATTTACACAAATAATATTTACATTTCAATTCACAGTTCACACAAACATCGTGTGTAATTGGTTAATATTCGCACAAACAATATCCGCGTGTTACTTACCGTTTATGATGAAACATAAACAAATTATTTTGTTCCCAGTAACAGGTAAAAAGTGTGTCGCATTGTGGCTAAATGAAAATTAACACAGAGTGCGTATAGCGGCGTTCGCGCGACTGAACGCACGGCGCCGGTGAACGCGTTATACCGGACGCGAGAATATAACTAATATTAACATAAATTAAATTTGATGTACCCCTTTTTTAACTTTCGCCACTCGAACGAAACGATATAATTCGACCCGGATTTTTTACAACATAAATGTAGATTGTTATCTTCAGCAGCAACGACCATTTTATCCCTCGAGTGTTTGACGCCTGTATTCTCGCAGGAGGAGAAGTGCTAAGTTCATGGTCTACAACTCTTGCCAAGCGCGGGAGTATCTGACGATGCAGATGTAACAAACCCGTATAGTTGCTTCATGGCTGAACTTGAGCTAAGTTATGTTTGGATTCCATTTACAAACCTGTAGCCAAAGTACATTAAGAATTTGAGTTTGAATAATTTATACACTGCCGAATCGTCGCAAATTATAACCATGGGCAGTGATCGTTCAAACAGAAACAAGCTGGTTAATTTTCAAGTGCGTCGCTTTTTGGTAAGCTGTCACTATACCATATGGAATATTTATGAGGTAGCCCAAAAACAAAAACATTCGGCCATCGCAACTGACATATGCATCTTAATTAACTCTTAAATATTCATAATGGGTATAAGTACCGCTGGAACATCTATTTAATTCAGTATACTTAGTGAATAAAGTAGGTTGTACAGTCTCGCTGAACAATGAATACCAAAAAAATTAATTATCGCCATGATCCTCATTACCCTTTTATAGTTGAACTTTTGGTCGCGGTTTTTCTTTTAATATGAGAATGATAAAAAAAAATTGTTTGTCAAGCAGGCCGATTCTCAGTTCACAGTCTACCGCACTTTAGAGAATGTTCTAGAGAACTCTTAAATTTTATACATTTCCTTCATCGTTGTAGTAATCGATATGTAACATTAAATTTAATCATTCTCATATCACTGACGCAGTTATCTCATTCAATGTTTGTCCATAATAAACATTAGCTTTTTTATTGTTAAGTAACTTTAAAATGTGATATTTATTTTCCTATAAGCACTGCGAACTTCATATCGTATGAGGAAGTTCAAACGTTAATACGAGATGCTTGGAATTGCTGACTGCATAATACAAATGTATAAATATACAGTGAAATATCTACATATACAGTCAGACGCACACACACACAGGCATGAACGCGCGCACACACGAACACACACACACATACAGACACATGCATGCATGAGTCCTTTACATAGACAGTAAATGCTTTAAACAGGGCCATTTACTTTATAAAGTTAGTTGTAAAAAGTTTCCTAAATATAATTGCTTAAATTTTAAATGGATAAATGTAAAATAAATTATTATTATGTAGCCGGGTAAAGTAGACAGAAATCTCGTAAGAAGTGTGGAGCGACTCTTAGATCAACATTTTTCTAAGTTCGTTGTCACTAACGACGCCTCTCGGCTTATTTATAGACTCTCTCCCGTATTTTGAAGCGTTTTATGAAACGTTCGTGTGGCGCAATATTATGATTTAATAATACACGTGAACGACATAATGTTAGGGAAGCGGATATGTTAATAAATTATCTTGTGCCGTAAGTGAGCTGTGGTTAAATTTTAATATGCTGCGCATTACAATTTAATGTACTAACCAGTATCAGTGAAAGCTTTACTGGTTTAGAATTCAACTTCCCGCTCCGGGGAACCTGGGTTCAATTCCTGGCGCGCAACATAATATAAAAAATGTCCGGTTAAAGATTAAGTCTTATTTGCTGTAACGGTGAAGGACCACTGCGTGAGGAAACCTGTTCACCCTAAAACCACAATGTTCTCTAAGCCATGTGAAGTTTGTCAACTCGCATTTCGCCAAGATGACAAATTATGGCCTTAATCCTTCACATTCTGTGTCGAGAACCGTGTGGGACAGTTGAATCAACGATTATGATGATACTAACAAATAATGTATACATATAGGTAATGTAGGTCAACTATATCACGCCAATGTCAAATACAGAGTTGACTATTAAACGGACCATTAAAGAACAATAGACGTGGGTTGTTTGGACTAAAATTGAAGCAGAATTCTAGTAATAAAGTACAAATATAGTCACAAGGCTCTAATAGAAGGATCTTTGATATCTTGAAAGGCCAATACTTTGACTTAATAAAAAATATTTTAGGTAATAAATCTTTTTAAAGTAAACATACAGCTCCTACACAAAGATTTTGGAACTCTGAAATACACAATTATTATTTTTATATCATCATTTTCTTGACTCTACCCTCGCACGCCATTTTAATATACTTTATAGGTTTTTCTAAATGCAAAATTTCTTTCAACAACGTCAAGGGTGATACAACAATGTGTCATGTTTTATGTAAATTTTATCACACTTAAGTGGGTACGTGTTAGCAATTTTACAAAACAGATTGTAAAAATGTATGTTGAGAATTTATGACTGCCCCATACGGAACGTGGTCTCTGTTATCTTGAATAGGGGATAAAATATGCGACGAGCCTTAATGGCCCCGCTATCTGCGGGCTAGGGTTAAAATGGATATAACCAAAGCGTAAGCTTTAACGTGCTTTTGTAAAGTTTTAGGGCATTTTGATGTCGGGTGCATAATGCGTTGTGTCTTTATTGTATTTTCTATAAAAAATAATATGTGTATGAATAATGTCATCATCATCAGCCTATTGCAGTCCTCTAGGCCTCCCATGAAAGGTAATGCCCATAATCCCCACGCTGGGCATGCGGGTTTGGGATCATAGAGCACAGCTTCTAGCAGCGGCTACGCTGCAGCCTATATAATTGACAATGATTGAAGAACGAAAAGGCAACATATAAAGTTGTAGACGAAAAGTTCCAATTCTATTCGGAATAGTTCCTTAATAGTTGCACCTGTTCCATAGTAGTATTCTTTCTGTTTTAACCGATATCCGAATACATAACGCGTATACTTGTCATCGCGGGATTCGTGCCCGTAACTCTTATCTTTCACTCGCTCTTTGCACAGCAAGTCATGTTACAAATATACCATAAGTACAGTAATCCACAAGTAATTGTAATCGGGTCTTATGACTTCTTATTGGTAACACTTCTCTTATTTCCCGGTCATATCGCCACGACCTCGTGATTTGCACCGCTTGGATGAGGATTGATAAAAGTATACGTGGCAACTAGTTCGGTGGAAAGTATGCTGACGCATCGACTTTTACTGATTCAAATCTTCTAACTCTTAGAAAAAAGTGTTTCATTTGTCCATCAAATCACAGCTTTCATAAAATTTGTCTTTAGTGGCAAACAGCAAAGAGTCAGTCAAAACTGTGATGTGGTTGTCTCCGAATGCGGATGTGACTCATAATAATTATTTTTCCATTTAATAATATTATTGTTGGGTTTGAAATATTTCTGTTCTAGGCTTGACATATCATTGTGGTTAGTAATTCCTTTAAGTGGGTGTTTTGTAACTGTTTATTATTCCAATTCTTCATAGTCCCAATTAAGTCAGGAAACGCAAACATTTCTCCGTGCGGTCAACGCATCTGGACCGTGGACAGGTGTTGCGGTCAGCTTTCCTGTATTTTGTGACGCTATACTATTTCAAACGCTCTAGTCCAGTGGCTCTTAATCTGTATGCATGTATAACCAATACGATCATATTTTTATCCCTTTTAGTATAATATATTGGTATAGTAACTACAGCATATATTCTCGTTGTTATTCAAACTAAAAGTTTTACTATTCAATTTAAAAAGCAGTACTAAGTAAGGCAGACGAAATTTAATGACTTTTGAAAAATTTGCAACTTAAAACTTTACAGGGGCAAGTTGTTAATTGCTATTAACACTCGATGTAACAAAAACCATAATTCATCTTTGATTTAGTTCAATTTCTTTTGTATCATATTTTATATATTTAAAATAGAGAAATGGATTATGAATAAAGTTCACTTTGCTTTCTGTAATAATCAGTCCGGACCAACTCCAAAGTGGCAGCGTGGAAAAATATGTTCCGAACATTCCCATCGCTCGAAAGAACTGAATGTTTCAATCATTATCGCGGAAAGGTAGAAAACCTTATTCTTTCTAAAACTTTGAGAATCACTGGTCGATTTCACACAGCCGACGGCTTCGTGTGAGATGAATGGGACGTGTTTTGTTTGAACTGAATAATCGCCTCCTTTGTCACACGCTGTGATGTAGGCACGGGTGTCGGTGTCGATTAGTTTGTAAATTAGCGCTTTCGTATCTGCCTATTTATCGATTGAATTAACTGTTGTTAGTATCGTGTTCCGTTATCATGTTTCCAAGTAGTGGGCAAACTGTTGACAAAAAGATACAAAATTACAATAAATAATTTTTAACGCCCGATATGTTTGTGAACATTGATTACGGTGCTCTAAATATATACTAAAGTGTACGAAGCGGCTCCAGTGGAGGTGCCCTATGTCCAGCTGTGGGCTTCTAAAGACTGATGAATGGTACTAAAAGAACTGCGAAAGCAACCATCAAACGCCACTAGCAGTCAAATTGAATCGAATAGATTAGAAAATCTTAATTTTTTCTCATAGCATTGACACATACAGACAAAATATGATACGGAAAGCATAATAACGAAACGTAACCTCACGCCTGTAATTCTCGAAGAGGTAGGCAGAGGACTGTAGAAGACTTCTATGTTTCTCCAGTTAAATGAAAATGAAAAACAGAAACAATATAATAAAATTAACTTATGTACTACCTTATTTACTAACATGTATGTTATATACTTATTGGACAAAATTACAAAAGAAATATAAATAAACTTTTTAAGCCATTGATTTTAAAACAGACCAGCAGTAATTTTGGTGTTATACCGTAAAAATGAACATCTCATGTGACAATCGATCCACGCGTGATGCCGCTATCAAACTGAGAATCGAAAACCCTTATTCAACTGACACTAGCGATAAAGAAAGATAAAGAACTTGATTAAAAAGATAAATGCACGGATACACACGGCGCATTAAAAGTTAACGACACGATAAAATTACCGTTACAGTGTGCAGTCAGCTTTATATTCAGTTATATAGCACATAATGTACCTAATTAGGTACAAATTATAACGCCGACAATTTAATTGCAACGGTAATTCTGTACTGGGAATAAACTTTTATGTGCCCACATAATGGCTGGAGATGATAAATGTGGGTATTTGTGAACTTAATCAGACATTACGCGTATCTCGAGAACTTACCCGAATATCTTATAATTGCACAAAGTCTGCATACTTCAATTCCATCGCCATTTTCGTGTCTCCGTGTGAAACCATTTTTAAAGATCTGAAACATACCGCATTCTCCTGCATTTTTGTTATATTTCACCTGCATTATTAAAATGCTTAAAAACTTTGTTTACACTTCTTACAAACAACATTAATATATTTCAAATCAAAAAAGGAACTTATAAAGAAAAAATTCTTCATCTTCAATGTCCCTATGAGATATGGTTCCAAAGCACGAGCAGCATTGCTCCGTTAAATTAAAAGGCTAAGCCTCTGGGCGAAATAATTACGAGCCCTTTGGTCGCCAGAGACAAGAACAAGCTCGATCGACATTTCTAACATAAACTATTTCGTGCAATAGACCAGGGTCCCATAGTCAAAAACTGTATGTGCACACATTTTTTTTCCGTAACGGGAATCGAATCCACAACCCGGCCCAGCAAAAAGAACCACTAGACCAATACCACCGTTAAACCAGAGAAACAATCTAACAAAAATTAAAAACCAACCCAACGTTTGAGAGTACAAACGCTAAAGAACACTTTGTAACAATTAAATGAACATAAATGCAATATATTACCGACTAAACTTATTGTTTATTATTATTTCTATACAATCACGCCAGTTCTTTTTTGGGATAGCCATAGAGCACCGAGTGCGATAAATATATCCTTAAAGAACTGAAGTACCTCTTCCATATTCATCACTCTCTTCACACACGCGCGCGGCTTTCGGAAACTAGGAGACTATTGGGTGTATTCTAGTAAAATATTCATCAAGATCAAGCAAGATTAGTCAATTAGGACACAACGTATTTCTGCGTGTTCGCGGAACAATCGCTTAGTCAGTTGGCTCTGAATAGAAACGTTATTGCTTAGTGTTGGCAAAGCGACGTCATGTTGTCATCGTAATTCGTGACACAATTAGGGTTGAAGTTGTTGTTATTATTAGTATATCTCAGGCAGTGTTCGTTATGATGTAGGCAGAAAACATCGCATGCCAAATATTTCTATAGTCTGTTTTACTGATCTGTTATTTTAGATTTTAATACATTCTGTGATTATGATGATGTTATATTTTAGTATAAGATGTAGATATAATGTTTTTTTTTCTAAAATTCAAACCATATACATACATATTTATTCAATAATCATTAATATCATCATTTCAGCCCATTGCCTGTAACGTTACCTCGTTACCTATCTAATTTATTGTAATATTTTCTTCTCTGTTGTCTTCCTAACGGGGGATTTGTAAAATGTTGCAACTGAGACTGATACTGATAAAATATATCCAATTATTTACAAGTTTCAGCCGTACTCAGTTTATCCGTTGCATAATTCAGTAGACGTCTAAACAATTTCCTCCGATCCCTGTTTGGAATACGGGAGCGAATACGGAACAGTTTACATAACGCGCGGAATCAGACTGCTTGACTGTTAGATGTCCACAGATTAAAAACAAAAATAATATTACAATGTCTCGTGTATGCTTATTTGCGCCTAACCGCTAATTGCATCTCTGAGGTAGCAAAGCACAGAGAGACATCCAACGCGAGAGAGTTGGAAGTGGGAGCAATATAAAAATATTTTAGTCGTCAAAAAAATATCTCAGATGGTAAAAAAATGTCCGAGTATAAAGTTTATTTTTTGTTAAGATACTTGCGATGAAAAAGCTGATAATTTTAATTGTGAACAACTTGTAAACAGGCATGAGTTCTGCGCGCATTTAAAATGACATTAAAACTCAAATTGATCCGTAGATCTTTATATTACAGTAACAAGTGAACAATAATAGTCCATTAAATTAAACAGACATCTTAATAATTGATAAATAAGACCGTTCCTACGGACATGTCTCGAATATTCTTTGACATGGCAAAAGCCGCCTAGCCATGTACGGCATGTTGCGTGTCGTGTAGGTCATGGCTCTCAATTGGTACTTCTGCATGTTTACTCTTTGTTCCGCATATCGCCTTGGGTGTGGGAACAATTTAAAATTTGCATTGAATATCACTTCTGTTTTAGTTTTTTGTTTTACTCTGTGGCACCGTGGGAAATTGATTGACTTGTTCTGAACCTACTGGCTGTTTTTGTTCTTTGTTTCTTACGCAACTTGTAGGTTAGAGGGAGATGGGAACAGGGTGAGTTTGTCGTGTCGTTTTTTAGGCTACCATGACTCGTCACCTCCTAGTTTTTATTAGGAAATGCGCTAGGTTACATCGATAGTAGCGTTGGATAACATTACCATGTAGGGACTGGTGACGAGCAACTTTTTCTGACGGAAAATAAAACGGACTGGCAGACAGGTATGGATGCGGAAAGATTAAGTTATTCGAATTCTTTATTTACGTACGCAATAGGATTATTCTTGTTCGACTTTATTGTGAGGCCGGTTCCGTTGTCGAAGAACTTG
>DWTO01005189.1:0-10929 GCA_018244755.1 Jemadia pseudognetus
ATTTTTTTTATTTCATAATATTCGATGTAACCGTTTAGAGAATACATGAATATAACTGTTAATAGAGACCATATAAAAATGTTCTCTACAACAAATATGTTCTTCTTAGAACTTGACTGACTTTTCCGCTGATTTTGAATCTAATTCGAATAACTGTAACACGTAGGTAGGCACGTTACAAACGAGCAAAGTTACCAGAAATCCGACTAATATTGCCACGGTCCGCGGGCGGCACGAGAGAGCTGAGAATCACTATACCTTGACCTTTCCACTAGCGGCCATTATCTGTCACGGCAATAAATTTTATAAAGACAATTTTATAAATGATTTATAACTCATCTTTATTGCATTGACACTTGTAACCGGTTTGATATTTGCTTGAATTAAACGAAATACATTGAAGTAAAATATTTTACATTTTATTCAATAGTTTGACCATCCCTAGACGATTATAGACCGAACTGTTGATTTATTTACGATCGTTCTTCCCGCGCTTGACAGTCGCGGTATAAATGAACGAAACGGCGCTATTAACATTCAATTTCCAATTAATTGATCGTACAACCAATTATCTAGAACGGTGAATATTTATAGAAGTACATAACACGGATAACGACTTTAATTTTGGACTGGAACGATACTTATTTGCATAAAAAAATGCAATAAGGGAACGCTGAGTGACAGTTGATAAATAAGTGTCGTAATGAAGAAAACAATGGCTAAAGTACTTTCTACTCGCGCGTGCGACGCGCTGCTCCCGCCCCCCTCCCCCTTTTCCCGCTCCCTTCCCTCATCGATGGAGAATAGGAACGCTGTCCACGGTGAAAGCCTTTGACCCCACCTACAGGGCTTGTTTGCCACAAATTGCATTTGAGGCAGTTTTGCATACCTCGTTGCTTCGATCTGTAACAAATATTATTACAATTTAAACATCTGTGATTTTTTTGTTCTAAATAATTTCAACAGTTGTTAAGTAGACACTAAAATATGCAACTTGAGTGTCTACTATGTGTATTGTTTTAGACGTGATGTGTAAAAAGAAATTACAATATAACTATCGTATATGTATTTGTATTACTTTTCTTTTAAATTGTTATCTCTATTTTGTTAATCAATTTCGAAATGTCAGCGCTCGTATAAATTGTATAACTATATACATTGAGACGATACTGAGAATTAGAACAATCAAACACCACTTATAAACTACACAAACAATTAAACTATATAATTATATAGGTACTACCACCTAACTACGCAAAGATGCGGTCGCGACCTTGCTGCGATCTGTAAGAGCTCAAGAAGAACTTCGGATAGATTCAAAACTAATCTGCATATTACCAAAAAGTACCTGAGATAATGCGGTTAAGTGTGTATATTATTCACAAAACGTTAAACAGTATAAACTAAACTTTTAAAACTACATAGTCACAAAAATTTTATAAGCGAAACTTACAACTTCGTAGAGTAATTACACACATTGAAATAAATTCTAAGGAAATTACAGTCGAGATGTATCGCAACGAATGTAACGGGGTATAGTTATTTATATCTATCAGGGAGTGACCGTTAGGTACGGAGCTGGCTACGTCACGAAATGGTAAGTAGACGTAAGGTGCAAAACACACAAGCGTGTAAATGAACAGACAAAAGTAACGATATATTAAATATTCATATTATAACCTTTCAATATTAATTTGTAATTTATTATGGCAAATAACATTGCGATAAAAAAATTAAATTCCTAACTACATCTGCATAATATATACGTAAGAAATTCTTTCACATAGCAACTAGACTTGTTAGCTGCAATGTAGTGATGAATCGCGCTATAAATTTAATAATACGATTAAAGTAAGAATATTTATAACAAAAGTAGTGTGCTGATGTAGTGTACAGATAAATCTTGAAAATCTCTTGCTCTATATACTGAAAGTTTTACATACATATTGATGTTATATAACAAAATATAATTCTCATATGGTATAAACGTGCTTATGAGTGGCGTTTACTAAGCACGTGCGTCTTAATAAAGAGTTTCGAGATTAATTCTTTTCTGGTGTTGCTAACGCGATTATGTCTAAATGTGGGTACTTGCTTAGTTTATTTTTATAAGAGAAAACTTGCCTACAATATTTATATCAGCCGTCAAACAGCGGCAAGGCATTGCTGTACCGGTTTGAAGGATGGGAGCAAGGGCAATTAAAGATGCAAGATGCATTACGTCTCAGTCTGGGGTGCCAGTGCGTCTACAATTAAGTAAACGCCTTTACAATATTACTATTTGAGAATGAGGATATTAATCACCATTATATTGGAATTACAAAAACATAGAGACTTTATTCCCATAAAATTATCTCTATTAACAACACGGTCAACCATTAAGCATGAACCCGACCCGATAAAACGTAGTAACGAACTTTTTGCAATAATATTTTAACAAAGGAACTGTTATAAGAAATCATGAATATGTAGAACTAAACATAGCTTCTTTCCGTAATGAACCAAAAAGAGGTTACTTTCGTGTAATGTACTATAGAAATTTTATAAGTATTAAAGCCATGTTAATGCGGTGTACTCAACGCAGTTTCCGCATTTCAGCAAGTTCGTTAATAGTAAAGGACAAGTTGTTCTTGTATTTGGTACCTAAATTAGACAAAGCTAGCGAATTTGAAACACGATAAAGACACGGAACGGCTGTACGGAATGGGCTGAGGTTCGATCATAGATTATGCAATCGCAGAAGTAGCGTATTTAGGTATAAACATTAAACGGTGTATTGCTAATACGTATTTTTAAATATTACTACAATTACAGTAATAAATTTATGCAAATACGAATCACGTACATAACACGTGACATTTCTAAAATTTTCTATGACCCTTATATTTTTATGATTATGAAATTTGTCCCAAATCGATTTGTTCAAGTATTATAATATCCATAACCAGCTCGTCTTATCTTTTTGCAGGAGGTAAGCTTATCATCCGAAGATTTTTACCAAAAGTCTCAATTTTGTGAATGCGGGTAGGGAACCACAGAGCACAGCTTTTCGCGTCACTTACGGTGTTACTCGTGAACGGTCAGAACATTCAGCAGTGACATCAGTGATAGGCTGCGTAGTACGGCGATCTGCCGGTATCTATATTATAATAGTCTTAGTACACTCAATTGTATGTAAGTGCAGTACCGCGCGGTGGTCGCTGTGGCGAGGTCGTCCGATCCCGTTGGGCGGGACGGGTCGGGGTAACGGGCGGCTAATGAGAACGGAGCGGTTCAGTTATGCAGATGCCGATTGTGCACGGGCCGCGTAAAGCCCGCGCCACACCGAGTCCGCCCGATTTGCTCTACATACCACTGAACACCGCTGGCGGATAAAGCGCTGCTCGTTTCGCTTTTCGAACGCGCACCGCAATGGATATGTAACGTCATTATTAAACATATTCGGTTTAAATCGTCGAGCAAGCAATAATAAGGAAAATTAGATTTTTTTTTCGTACACAACGTGGATGAATTTGTTTATGCTGTATAATATTTAATAATAAATCGATAAAACAGTTACTTAAAAAGTTGTGACAATAATGATAGATATTTATACGAATAAATGTTACTAACTAACTAATAAATAATTGATTATAAAGAATCACAGCTATCTAGTACATACACACAGCGCCACACTAGATTTTTGTTTCGCAAAGGATGTGTGTGTACATACAAATACACAAACACGTAAATCCTGAAGACTTTTTTGGCTTGGAATCATATTGAACGCGTTGCGTAACAATAAATCGCTTGTATTAATGTTATTTCCTTGCAACTTTAAATATTGATCTTCAACAGATCCGTTCCACTGTTTGAAACGGGTCTCTTCTCAGAACAAGAAGAGCCAAGGTCATAATGTACCACGTTGGCCAAGTGTTATTTGACAGATTTTACCCGGCTTTAAAAATTATCAATTACAAATGATGAAGGTAGAAAAGTGAATGATCTGCTACTGTATCAGTTAACGATTTAGTACGCACGTCACTGAAGCGAGACTACGACGTTAAGCAATCCAACTTGTGCCCGCCTTCACGGCTTACTGCCCAGTCACCAGTTTTGTCGCTGCTCTAATCGATAAACAGAATCCATAATCTGTGAACATGCATATAACACCTACTAAATAACCACTACAGTTCCTAGAAAAGCTTTTCATATTTGAAAAGCGGAGTAATTATGTGTGTTCGGCAAGCTTCGACCGCGAGTTTCAATCGGTGACTGATTCTCACTTCAATCCCTTATTTAGTATTTTAGTTCGACACAAATCCAACTGAACCTGTGACTATGTAGTATCTGTGACTAATATTGTGTATACCACCAGCTCTAAGATGAAGATTGGTCAGGTGTCTACATGCTACCGATTATATCAACTTTAACCCTATGATTTTGAGAAATGACATAAATCATGAGCAATTCCATTTGCTATTTTTGGATCAAAACACAAAATCCATTTAATTTATTATATATCTTCCTATGTAGACATGTAATGCCAACAATTTAAAACATTTACTTCTTGGATATTCACAAAGACACATAATATTGAAGCTGATAGAGGACTAAGTATCGTTGCTAAACTTCGCCCCAATGAAACATTCATCGCTGATTGATTTTAAATTAAGAAATTTAACAAAACGACGAAGAAAACCCTTTAAAAGACTAACGAACTCACACATCCAATAATATAATCCCAAGGCTGTCGCCTCAGAATATGAAAATAAAAATTATTGTCAATTTAAATGTACCACAGTCAACTGGACGGTAACATTCGAATGAGAACATTTAACGAAATTGAAGGCGTATAAAAACAAAGGCGAGAGAAGTCGCCGATATCGCGTCGGTCGCTCGCTCAGCCCGCGCAGAGGATCGGCGCGTAGGGAATGTTTCAGTGACTAATCGGCGAGCCACTCGCGGCTCCGCTTGCAACTCAACGCTGTATTTTATGCAACTCACTTGGAAATCATGTCCATTGGCGTCTCTTTCGAGTGTTTGATGCTTTTTTTTCAGACTGCGCTAACGTCAGGCACAGAGCGTTATGATTTCCATGTTCAGACTTTAGGCGTTAAGGTTACGAGCCACGTAATGTTCGTTATAGTTTCTATGTTCGAGGCATATTACGTTATGACCTTTGCATGCAAGGAATATGACGTCATTCTTTTTTTGTTTACGGGAAATATTGTTATTGCATCAACGCGACCTATAATTGTAGACATTATCATAGTTCATAGTCATATAATATGTAGTTTTGATCATTAGTATCATGTATGGGGTTCATAGTTGAGCTTTTAATCGTGAACCTGTCATTGTTCAAATCAAGTTTTTAATTATTATTTGAGTTACACCACCCATCAGTCTTAATACGTCCATTGGTGGACGTACGCCACCACTTATCGGCGAATTTCGCACATCCTGGACTTTTTGAAAGACGCACAATACTCGTGTATGCACGTCTACGTCATACCGGCATAGCGCACTGAGATTACGTAAACGTGATAGGTTATGTTACTACAGTTATATAGGTATAAAATTATATTAATTGTCTTATTAGTGTTCTTATCTGCAGTAGGTACTAATCAATACTGCGTTTAACACGTGTCTTCAAAAAGCACAGAAAGTGACAGTAAATATGAGTCATTATTTGTAGGCGGCTGAGACCTTTTCAATTGCCTAAGCTACTACTACCAGTTCTCAAACTCAATGTAATCCTACTGTGTTACTAGTTTTAAATAATGTCTCTTTGCGATACATATACAAATATACGAATATTTTCTTAGTTTAGATTAGATACATTTCGATCATTAGCTACGTTTTTAGATATTGTTAAAGGAATCACAACAATATGTGGCTAATGTTTGTTAGAATCACTTTAATTTAACGTAACAGATCTGTCAACATAAAGTGCCCGTGGAAACAGTCCCTTACGTCTCCCGTTGACAGATTGCAATGTCACCCACTGTGATTTTAGATTGTGGCGTAAACCTGCCACCTTATTTGGTGTCAAAAACGAAATACGAAACTGAAGCATTTAAATGCTAAAAGTAAACTAATTAATCTCTGCTCCAAACATAATAGTATTTGCACGCTTATAATTTTAATTAATGAAATCAATTTGTTTCTATCGCTTACCATAAAATACAGTCAGTATTCGCGTAAACTGTACTTATATACATACAGAATATATGTATAATTTCTTGAATAAACTTTATACTTGTATAACTGTGTTGTTTATAAACAATCTAATCATTTAAGATATACGTACATTGCAATTGAAAACTCATAAATCAAAACCCAATTACATTTCCCTTACAATTATAGACGATTCTACTTCCGTGTAATATTAGTAAAATGCATTTAGTTTATACACTCGAATAGCATACGTATTATTATTGCGTCGAGGATAAAGGCACGTGTACATAGGAGATTTATTTGAAACGGACGGCCTTGAAGAAAGCCGTTCAAACACAAATATGCCGTCAGTATTGGCAAGCGTGACTAATGACAAATGAATGTATAAACAATAATTGAGAGGTAGATACACTATGTGTCCGACGGATCTGAACTGGAGCCCCTACTATGGAGACACCGAAATATATCAAGACCACATAAATTGTGGCTTAGCGACATTCACAAGTATAAAACCGGTTTTAGGCAGTTTCTGGTTAACGAAATTAATATCCATTTCAAGAAATATTGCTTTTGTGTGTGCAAATATTTATCATTTGGATTATGATGTATTTATTTTACTGATTCAAAGTGCACTCGATCGGTGTATGTGAGTCGTGGAAACCAGTTGTATTACCGCATAGTAAGTTAATTACATAATGAAAGACGCACGAAGCTCGTGAGTGCGCGTCCTACGTCATATTGGCATAGCGCACTCAGGTGACGTAAACGTGATAAGGCAAATTACTTCGATGTCATATCGCATTATGAATATGTACAATTTTATACAACAAAAATATGTAAAATTGAATTAACATAGTTTACAAAACTCATTAAAACATCCACCTTTTTTTTTATAATATAAATATATAAACTATAATACCACCTGCAAATAAAATAAAACAATTTAAACGTAACCTTCTATTTTGTTTTTCAAAATCTTATATTTAATAAATACTTTATTTTAATCAAACGCTGTACTAATATTATTAAATAGATCAATACGAAAATAATTGTAATGAATACGTTTAGTATTGCGTGCGTGCTTCAAATGATACGTAAACAAAACAGCGTACGAACTTTACGTAACCGACCGTGGCAACACGTGGTAGTGGTTATGCACCGGTCGACTATTGAAATGAAAGTAACAATCGTTTTATGAAACCTCTCAGTGGAAGGTAGTCTAATCGAGCACCGTTGCACAATAAATAACTCCAATACACAAACAAGTTCACTAATAGTTACAGGTTTCGTTGACTCGCCTCTTGCCTTTGTTAGAGATGCCGTTATTGCGATATAAGCCGTTCAGGTGATCGCAAATTACGAATCCATTTCGGTACTCGATCACCTGTCAACATAATATACATATTCAATATACGATTTCTTTTATGTTCGTTAATAAAATGAAATATTTTGCTTAATGTGATCCATTTTGATCTAAAATCGCTAAATTTAATCTTATTATAGAACGCATTCTTTGTGTATTACGGGTGATAAAAATTAATTTAGGTTAATAAATAAATAGTGTATTGACCATGTTTCAATATTCCGCTGTCGATATTCAGTATGGATAATATGGAAAGTAAGCTTTTGCAGTGTTACCTACAAGGGTAGGTACTACAAAATAATTCTCAGTAACAGGACCATAATTTTATTCATATTTGTGGTCTTTATAATATTCTCTCATGTAACCATCCTTATTAAATTCAATAGTATAGAATCATATTCATATTATGTAGTATTCACTAATTACTGATGAATACCTACTGAAAAATATTCCCACATTTTTATCCGCGATTCCATTGACGCTAAAAACAATATCGATGCAATCGATAAACCGATGAACCATTAACCGATCGGCTATCTAACTGTCTAACTGTTTCCTGCTCTCCTCGTTACAGAACGTTGTCGGGAAATAGGAAACATCGTGGATAACACGTAGGCACAAATAACACTACCTAACTTTCTCCATTTGTTTAGCTGTAACCGGGCCGCTGCGCCGGCGCATGTAACAATAGGCACGGACGGCCAGCGCACATCGCATTCATACAACAGGAACGTTGCTTGTACCAAACACAATATCAATAATAAACCCTCAGCGCACTTTTAAAACATACGCCAATTGTTAGCTAAACTTCTATGAATTGGTGAATTAAGGTTTAAATTTTTATCTTGATCGGCCTAGTACCGTCTTGACCCAGTAACCTTTAGAAAGGCATTCCAAAAGGTGAGATATGACGGACACTTGATGCTACCAGACGTTTACAAAGTAATAATAAGCTATTATTCGTGTTAATGTTTTCAGTGATCAGGTCAAAAGAGCTAGAAGTCAATACATCACTAAAACTATGTCAAGCATCAGCATGATAATACGTGTGGGTACATCTTGGAAATTAATAATGACAATAAAAAATACATTCAGCATTTCAATTGTTAAATCGTAATTCTGTATCGTGCTTTATTTACAGCCGGAGCACCACCCAGATCACAGCTAAATGGTCGAGATGAGAAACATGAAATATTACAAAACGATTACATTATTCTGTTAGAAAATACATACATATACATGTACACTAATTGAAAATAATTTGCGTGCAACGAACATTACGTACCTAATCACGTAGACTGCGTCCGTACCGGTGCCGTCTCGGTAACATTACCTAGAGAACATGTCGCAAGCGCGGCGCTCCTTGTGTTGCCGCCTAACTGTTGCACTTGCGATAGGGTGAGCATTCATATCTACGGGAATATACAGAAATTAGCGATTAACGTAGATAACTTTTTAATATATACATATGGTCCTAACTTTTCTAATTCTGAGACAATACCTAAAAAACATTTAATTAAAAACGATATCGATGATGATGATGGTGATGATTTTTTTTATCGTTAAAGAAGACTTGAAGAAGAAGACAAAAAAGAAGACGAGGCTTGTCGAAGAGGCAAAAGAAGTTTAACCAGTATCGTAGACAGTGTAAATCCTCAGTTTCTGGTTATATCTGTGTGATAGGCTTTGCTGCATTTATGTAACTATGCGTTTCTTAATCTGACCTTCAAATAAAAGCTAATTTGTCTTTGATACAGTTGGTCGAAAAGTAATCCATTCCTGACTACTGAGGATCGTATCAAATCTTCGTCTGTACCTTTCGTCTTCATTGCTTCCATCCATCACCAGCTGTTCGGAGATCCGGTCCGACCATCGTTTGGGAATCCGGCCGAATGGTATTAAGGCGTGGTCAAGAGAATACAGCATTTTCTTACATATTACGCAACAACGACATATGTTTCACACACGTGTATCCATATGTTAATGGCAAACGACTTGTTTCAGTACAGTTGCCGGGCTGGTTGCACAACGGATGGTCTAAATATCGCAAGCACGGCTCAATCGTTCCTTACGGAGTGCGGCCAATGGCGGCGAAATCATCTCGCTCAGCTCAAATCGCATGCTTCGTAGAATTTCAAACGTACTTCCGAATTAAACAATAAGCCTGATTCTTGGAAACCTTATTGTTATACCCTAATAATTATTAGCTCGTATAAAAGTTTTCTGAGAAATCATTAGCTTCAATATTCTTATTAATAAAAGAAAAGATGTAAATGCGATAGATAGATTATTTTTATATCTTTTTAAACCTAATCATTTGTAGATGGGGTGCATGAAAGGAGCCTCCTCGAGCGGCGAATATGTCTAATAAAAAACATATACTGCCCGGCGCACCCTGGACATCGCGACTAATCCTTTTACCCGATACAATTCTCATATATAGATATATTATAAGTGTATTTTGCAACACAAGTATTTATTGTATGTAAAGTGGTTATTTACGGTATAAAAAATGAGTCCTTAAGTAAGCCACTCGTTAGCAATGTCATACATTCGTCGGCCTGTTTCCAAAGGTTACGTATCATACCAGAGTAAAGCCTTCATTCGGCCATTCGAATCCATTACGGCTCTTCATTTGACCATACAATAACTTTTAAATAATACACTAGCAATAACTTTTAATTAACAGTTATCTGCCTACTTTACCTATCAAGTAGAGTTACCATATCCGATGCGAAAAACTAAAAATACTGTACAGTTTGATAATCGCTATTACATTTTGTAAAATAAATATATTTTCTGCACAAACTCTAATTAGAAGTCTTATGTTTATGTAGCAATTTAAATTAAGTAATCTCTATATGACATGGTTTTTAAGAGATGATTATTATCCCACTACAGTCCCCAAGCTTGTTATCGAAGCATAGACACACTAGTGCTATATTCAGATTTTTTATATTGTTCTGCATAACGAGTTATAATTTAAAATACGCATGCAGTCATATTGTTCCTGCACCGAGGGTATTTTTGTCGTCTACGTCTACCCAAATGTATAAAACATCCTCTTCTGAATTGACACGTATTTAAAAATAAGCCTAATATCTGTCAGTATTTCACCGAAGAGGTTCGCAGCGGACTAAAGCACACTCCCACGTTTCACGCTTCACGGTGAGCCTATTGCCATGTACCAGTCACAAATCCGGGGCCTCTCTCTCAGCAGCCGCGCTCGCGACCACACGAGCAACGGCAGTATGTACCTGTGTTAGGATTTTACAAAAACAATAAGTGTCGAGTGTCTCGCGAGGGTGGCGGCACTAACGGTAATTGACCTTGTTACATTTACTCTCGTAAAATGTCACGCCGTATGTTCGCTGCAGTAGCTAGCGGCTCGCGACTGGCCGACGTGG
>DWTO01005190.1:0-10928 GCA_018244755.1 Jemadia pseudognetus
AGTTTCGCAATACGCAATGCAACACGAGAATGATCTAAACAGCCACATTGAAAAGAGTTTTGGAATAAAACTATTTTAAATAAAATAAAATATTCACTACATTCATTTGCTAGCTAATAAATAAATTGTTTGAGTACACTCTTGTTTTATTGGACTTACAGCCATAACGATAATGTCAACATACAAAATATATTTGTAAATTATTATAGGAGCGTTAGGCTTTTAACCTACTTGTGTAATTATAAAATTATTAATCACTCTTCTTTCAGCAACTTTACAACTTATTTAAACTTAACAGTTTCCTCTAGTCACCCGCTTTGTGTGGCCATACTTGCCATTCTCACGTTTTACTTGTAAGTAACAGGCATTACGATGACCATACAATTCGAATTATAAATCAAATGAAACGTAAGCAGATAATGCAAAAACATCGCGTGCTAATAACCTTTTGGTTGTGCGATTTAAAATTGCTACAGATAATGAATAAAAAGGCTTCCGATGCAGGCGGGTCGGCGCGGCGGTGCTCGCAACCGATGGCCTTGATTGGTCGCGCGATGAGACCTTGAGCTGAGATACGTTGAGCTCACACCGAACGTGGCTATGGTTGACACACCCACACTACACTTGGCCTTGTTGCAATATCTTCTATCCAGCTACAGCCATACCATTTATATAATTCATTGGCTTCGATATGTTCAAAAACATGTTCTTTTCCTTCATTTTGTAAACTCATTTTTTTGTAATTATAAAGAAAATGCTTTTTTCCATATACTTACTTCTTTGTACTATACATTTTGTCAATTATTTGCGTTATAACATAATCTAGTTTTGAATATTTGGTGAAATGAATATTAAAATTATTTATTTTTGCACGCGACAACCCTACGCGTGGGGCACGGCACGGTGGAGCGTTCACTAAACTTTGCGGTTACGTCACTTGTATTTTGGTAGGCATGTTGTAGATGAATAGCCTCTAAAGTTCTATGATCGTAACATCACCTTGTTCTCCACCGTGTTTACATCGCTAGCTCGCTCGCTACTATGCCTTGTCTTGTATTCGTATTCTTGTGACGTAACCGAGGAATGTGTTGATTCAAACTTGCCAATGGTAGACAATTTAATTCGAATACAGATTAGATTATATTAAAAGAAGAAAAAACTTTTATGCGGTCAGTTCCGTTGTATGAACGAGTTGTGACTACAAAAACCATGTCACGTGACATCATTCGATATTCAAAATTCAAATATGGCGTCCATATCACCCAGGGGTCCAAGCGGGGTAAACACAAAATTGATCATACAATAATTTTGTCCTGCAGTGAAGGTGTGTACTTGAAAAAACATTATAATATTAAAACTACGTAGTAGATCGCAACTTTCATGGTCACTGGGAGTTGGTTTGGTATTGAAAGTTAAATTGTAATATTTCTAAATCTGTGCTTAGGTCCATTTTCATCAAACTTTGTACCATGTACATTATGCTGAGTTTGTTCAGACAGCAAATAGTTTTTTCAAGAGCTAACATTTCAGCGGCGTAATACTACCAGTGATTTAATACCCATGCCTCACACGGCCATTTTAGATGTAATATTCTTTTATATATTTCTTTTAAGATATTACAATGTTAATATGTCCACATAGGCATTTCATAATAAATCTTACGAGGTAGTAACTGTCTCGTTAATATGAAATAACATCAACCTCTCCAGCATAGGCATTAAATCATACGAAATTGCACTGTGCTGTCAAAATACATTACTCATGCTTTGGGACCATCATCCGACTCCTCTTCCCACCCACACGCGATTTCCGAACTGTTAAGACAAATATTGCAACGTTTCGTCAAGCTAGCTATCTGTATCCTAATATGTACTTAATTAAAGTTCACACACGTATAATTGTGGTGTTCATTCAATAATCACGATACACCAACACAAATTACATTGAACTTGCATGAAATCATAAATGTTATTTATTGTTAACAAGTATAGACAGGCAATATGAGGCTCTCTATATAATAAATGAGTATGCAGCAGTATAGACATGCCATTTTAAAACAGCCGCGTATTGAGAGAGAGATAAAGAACAATAATGTCAATTTATTTTATCGACGCAAATGGAAAAATGGTTACAGCAAAATCATTGCTCATAAGCATCGCAATAAATTATAAGATGTGTGTTACACATACGTGCCAACATATTTATTTATGTGCGTTTTATCAGTTAATTTCTACTTCGTCAATGTCACCGAGTTGCCGGGAGGGCAACGCACGCGGCGTCTACCTACTTGTATACGTATGAAAGCGTATTTTGTATCACCGCACATTATTGATATTATATTTTCATCTTTGGCACGTGTAGGGTTGTCACTGCCAAGAAAATTAATAGCCTCTCCTCAAGTCGTTTACCAAAAGTAAATCGCAGGTAATCACTTTTCAATCAGCGAATCGTTATAGGATTTGACACATTTGCTTTAATCAGTTCATTACACGCTAGAATCGCGCTAGCTTTACTTAATAACGCAAATGTTTTCTTTATAAAATTTATTTTAAGATTGAGAGTGAATCACGAAGTTATTATTTATGTAACTTGCATTAAAATTCCGAGTGTAAATAGATTACATATAATACACAACAACATATTACACAACAACTGTTACACCGTGGGGCGTTTAGATAATTTACAGATTAATATTGATAATTATATTTCTTAGCGAATCCTACGAAATTCTATTTTTTACGTAAGACTTACCTATCTATCGCACTGTATTAACAGCTGACATGAAGGAGCCGTTTCATGCTACTTCGCCTAGCACTGGTCGTATACTTAACTGATTTTCCTTATAAGATATTATCCTGTTGACATTCAGATAACACACGAATAAAAAAGCAATAAAATGTGAAAACATTTGGTTTCATCACCAACCCTGTGTAGCAAAACGGATTATACTGTTGATAAAAACGGGTATTATAATTCATTGCCCTTGCTCGCTATCTACAATCCTGTCTACGTTGAAGAGACTGTGGACATATACGTACGTGCGTATATTTATAGAATTAAATTGTATTGAAACTTAAATATAACATGACAATAGTTGATGCAATAATTCGTTATATTACCTAATATTGTAATGAACACTGATTTGAATTCTAAGACATAGTCACGACAGCATTTTAATTACCACAAAACATTTTGATGTGGATGTAGAAGTTTTGTTAAAAGCGAGACAAGTTAATTGTTGAGTTAAAAATATTATTTAGTTTTTAATGTTGTTTATGTGAACTGCACAGACGTACCCAATGCGTGGAGGTTATTGTTGACACACTGCACAATCTCTCAGTACGTTATCAATGTAACGACAATGTTTTCATGATAAGGAAACTGAGTATACCAAATTGTATGAACATATTTAATGCTTTGTGGCTTGCTTTTCCTTTCGAAGCGTTCAAAGTCGTTGTGTATTATTGCCAATTAAAAATTATCAACTACCAGGGCCGACGGCCGCCAGGAGGCTTGCTTACTGGGAGGTGGGGCACCGACGCACATTATGCGCTGCTAATTAGTAAAATATCCTATCTAATTGATCATGCTTACACGGAAATAACGTACACGAAATTTACACAACGATTTTTTTTTATTAAGGTGCATCGTACGTAGGCATATCGCTCGAGTATTATAATATGTGACTTAATTAAAAAAATATTTCCGTGTATATTTTTCATGACGAGTAGGAAGTTTGTAGGTACATCCCCTCCACTCTACCGACAGCCATGTCCACTGCTAGTGACATAAAACACAAAACAACGACAATTGGACGAGTATTAAAACAACATTAACATTTCTGTGGTACAAATTATCATGGCTTTGCTCTTCAACGTACCTTAATCTGAGTATAATCGTAGTGAGTACACGTGCCTCGGTGGACCGCGACGCTGAGCGGCCGAGCGCCGGTACTGGGTCACGGCGAGGCGCGCGCTTGCGCAAGCCAATCGTCTCGCTACGTCCACACCACACTTCTCGGTACGGCCCACGATGAACGAAATTGTTTCTACATAGATATCTTCACACCAGGTCCCTTACGGTGTAGCCAGAGAGCACCGATTGGCAAATATCTCTAAACCTAAAACTTAACATGCTTATTTATACATTTATGACTCTTCATACAGGCGCGCCAGTTTGGCAGAGTTAGGATTCCTAAATTGTTTCTGCTCTTCATATTACTTATTCTGCCTTTCACATAACACCACTCAAAGTTTTGTCAGATTATCCCCCGATTGGTGAAAAGCATATCAGATCTGAAAAAGATCACACTTTTGCTTTTATTTAGGGATTAGACGAGAGTGTAGTACATTTCTACGATTCACCAGTTATGTATGTAGTTAGGTCTGCAAGGACGGATACATTTATTTATTCGGTTTGGATAGAGACATTTTATATTCTCTGTTGACCCAGTAATTGATTACATTATATTGCATCTTCGTTACAAGCGTGCCGAAAATACTAGACGTTACTGGAAAAACCAAATGAAACATCTAAAGTTCAATAATGTTCATCTGTTTCTTGACTAGATTACTCGACAAGAAAAAAATGCTCCAAGGAACAAAGAAAACGCTTATCATGATTGCCTGAACCAGGCGAGTTCAAGTGTTAGAAAGAACAAGTCGTGTTCGCAGCTTGAGACAGCTTTACGAATAAAAGACAAAGCCAAGCCAAAGATATTGTGTTTGCTGATCTACATAGTTTATGCGCGATTTCAATAAAATGTATCTCTATTAAATTCTTTTCAAACAGCCCATAAGTTTGACTTACATTGCAAACGATTGTCTTAAATCATAGTTTATATTCGCAATATAAAATTAAATTGCATGATGGTTAATAAAATAATTGTAAGGGGTTATTGTTTGTAAAAAAAGTCTAAAAATTGTATCTATCTATAATGCCGATGTTATTATATATCACACCAAATCTATTACGAGGTAGGCAGAGAGCATTGACTGGAGACATGATGAAAGATACGAAAAAGCTTGTATGTTGTTTATATATCTATGAATAATAAGGCATTTAAAATATTAGGCGATGCAATATAACTAGTTACATCACAGTAAATAGAACGGACGAGAAGAACATCATATAAAAGGTCCTTACAAATACGAGTCACGAAAAAGATGAAGTAAGTTTTTAAGATGTAAGTAATGTGCGTCCAATCGACATTGGATTAAATTATCACGTGTTTGTGTGACGTTCCGACTCGTGAGCTCGTGACTCAGTCTTCGCTGTGACAGGCATGACATGCTAATGAACTCGGATCATTTTCTCAGAGTTAAGCGTCAAGGACAATACTCTGCGATCAATTCTTTATGACACGTTGATCACAATGTTACATGTGATCGTAAAGTGCGCCATCTTGTGCACGTGGTACGGTATTAATTCATCTAGAATGTTCTGCGATAATTTAACTGTAGAGCAAATTATGTTATGTTATAATAACGCCAGATACCTTTCGAGGTAAGCAGAGAGTACGAAGTGCTTTTGTTTTATGAAATAAAGTATTCGTGTGTTAAGGCGATTTGTGTTATATTAAAAGAAAGAGAAATATTTCTTAAGTTAATGAGCAATTGCATTAATGATGCAATTTATAAAAATTATAAAACGTATAAAAATCTAGGTAGGAGAAATTAATAAAATATAAATATATCGGAGTAGCTTAAACATAACTGTTGGTATTAGGAAATATTAAAGCAACAATCGCTTCTAGTCAGGTCGGTATAAGTACCGAATATTACTGAGCGTGAACGTTAATTCGAACGAATCTATAATGACTCACATCGATTTTTATGTTACAAGGCAATTTCGTAATCAGAACCACAAAACTATTCGAGAGCAATTTCAATGTTGAGGTGTTTGTGTGTGCGCCCGTTACTTCATCGGATCTACCGTTACGCATAAGTTCTTGCGCAACCCGCTCGAATTCGACACACTGTGTAGGGATGCGTGCGAGCTACATTTTTTTTACCACAAATTGATCCAAATTCTTTACAAGTATGGTATAGTGTTTTATTCTATATGTATTTAACTAAATACTTATTTTTATGATGTTATAATTGTTATGTCATTATCCCAGGTTATGTGGTAAATAGAAAGCCCGAAAACTCAAAAATCTCCATGTCTCCATTATGTTCCCCGGAGAGATCTAACAACACTTAATGTCTTATGACTAATTTCATTTATTTGCGGCAGCCTATTCGAGATTACGATCCAGAATCACACCAAGGTTTCTAACCTTATCAGTACACACATATGGCAACTCAATTTCATCAAATTGTACAATTGGCAGGCCGATCCTGTCTATTTTAGACGTCAACCTTGAGGAACCAATTATTATAACCTGCGTTTTTGAAGGCTTCACGCTTTGGCCATGTGATTTGCTCCAGTTTCAGATTTAGGTAATATAGCTTTTGGGAGGTCTTATGAATGGGAGTAATATTATATGTAAAGATACTCATTATTATATAATATGATTGAGTTATTTTTAAAGCCAATTAAAATTTTTATTGACATGTAGGTATTTATAGGTACGTATGCAAATCTCCAATATATATGTACATATTTTATTTTCCTTGTATGTTATACATAATTTATGATATAATATAAAACTAGTTCGAAGTTATATCTTTTGAAGACGCACAGTTCGCTTTATTATGACTATAGAATATATTTATTTATTTCATACATTCTGTAAAGTTGGTGCTACAATTTGCGTAAAAATTCAATTCAAACAACATTTATTTATAAATGAGCGACTGTAAGTTTCAGATGCCTAAGTGACCGTTAATGTATGAACAGGAACAGACGCCTTAGTCGCTCAGGGGAGCGGTTGCACCGATCAGTAATTATTTTTGAAAAAGAAAGGCGTTATATCAATATTATATTCTGATTGTGGAGTTTGTGTCTGAAGAAATTAATGAAAGGTGAAAAAGCATATCCGGTCTCTAAGGAAAGCACTTAGAGCTCTCTACCTACCTCGTAAAAAACTCGGAGTTATGGTATAACAGTAATAATAAAAAGTTATAAATCTTGTAACACCGTGAAATAATTGTCTCTGAACGGGTGTTTTGACCTCATTTCTGGTTCTTTATGACCATGTGTAATTACTAGCGATTTATGTGTCTTGATTACAAGTTTCCATACTGATTCGTGTTCACTTATTAAAAATGAATTGTTCTGTACAACTCTAGAAACTTCGAGATACATGTACAAAATACGGTAATAATGTAATATTTGCCAAGACTGCGGCCGACGGACACGGAAATTATATAGTATATGTATCAGCGAAACGAGTCGATTTTTTCCAGTAGCGCGTATTCCACATAATTTGAAAACAAAAAACCTCGCGCTCAAATTACTAACTCTAATTAACCATTAATAAAGTTACGGGTTTTGTTAATATGATTATTACATCGTCAAGTCAGGGTCCTTGGGATACTGACGGATTATATTGTAATTTATCTCGCTTATAATATACGGTTGAAGTAAAGTAAAATAGTATTGCTGTTAACGCGTGGTGGTTGCGTTGTGGTGTGATAGGCGGCCGCCGCGACTATTAATACATTCACCACAGGTGACGCAGGTGTCGCATAGTCCACTGCGTTGTATGACCTTTGCATAAGAATACAGCTTTGGTGCTGCTAATTGCGAACTACCTCAAACAGACACTTCGTTATTGCACTTGATGGGCGAAGCGAGCAGCTGCCGACGTGGACGCACAGCGAAAGCATGTCCATTTTATACATACATATATTATGGTCTCACCTATTTGGCATAAGGGTAAGCTGAAACTAAAGTTTTGCAAGTTTCTGCATTCTTTAAAGGCATCATCCATCTTCTGTTAAGAAAAGTTTTCATCACATTTGTTACTTTACAATAAACATGTGTTATATACACGTAATTTAGAACATTTTGAGTTTATTACTGCTTGAATTGTAGAAATTGAAAATAAACGCTACCAATCAAAATATGAATATGTTTAATGATCCTGAGAGAAACAGGCTTGTATCCTAATCTATGTCTATCGTAATAGATGTTGTGTATTTTAAAATAGGAATCAAAAACAATTGCTAAAATTCTGTATAGTTTCCCAGCCAACATAACTGCTTAAATCAGCCTTGCTTTCAAATAAACATAAGAAAAAAGTCGCCTCTTTAATCTTTCAGTCTCATAATTTACTTTGTGGCTAGGTAGCTATTGTATGCAGTTTTTTGTCCGTCGCGTTTTGGCAGTGACGTATCAGCATTACAGAGTTTTGAATTAGCAGAAAAAAAACATAAGAAATAAATCGAATCACGTACAGATTGGTTTTTGTGATAAGAAACATTTTTGCCGCTATTATTCTTGTGGCAGCGATCGTAATTTACTAAAGATATATTGGCATCATACATATTAATGTACATATGTACATATGCAACGCGTTGATACTTAAGTAGCGAAAAAATCATGAGAGAATTAAAATCCTGTATACACAACGCGTAAATCATTTCAAATGTAACTACTTAAAAGTATTGATAGAGGTTGAATTGAACGAAATATTTACACAATACGCACATGTCCAAGAAATCTTTATTAATATATTAACACAATTTACGTAACATCACGCCTGTAATACCCGAAGAGATAAGCAGAGGAGTGTAGAATACTCCAACGATTCGCCAGTTACGTACACGCCTATTGTCTATTATGGTGAGCCTATTGCCATACACCGGACACAAGTCTAGACACCGAGCCACTACGAACTACGAAGAACTGGTGAAACGTGAGATTGTAATACACTCCTCTGCCTACCTCTTCGAAGATTATAAGCGTGATTTTACCATATGGTTTTCCTTTAATACATTTCAATTAATACTTAAAAATGTACACTTCGAGTCTTGATTTCTTTTCCTCTATCATTCGACTTCCGCATATTATGAGCATAACTCTACCTCTAATTACACGGCGCGGTTGCGTCCATCCTCTCGCTCTATTGCCTCCCAAGGTTCTTTGATTGAAAGGTCCTGCTGTCAAATTCCGCTATTACAATATAAATAATTAATTTATATCAAACAGCCTACACATATAAAGCTACACATATAAAATACTCTGAGATTTTGAACACAATTGGTGACAGTAAATTATTTGTTATTCGTATTATCTATACATGTTTCAGGATTGGAATGTAAATATTACGTCTATTATTAAAAAGATATTATATTATCACACCAGATTCTTTGTGGGGTAGACAGAAGACACCAAGAGCCAACATCTCTATTCTGCTGTTCTTCTTCTATTTCTACATACATAATTCTCTTCATACAGATACACATACATACACATCACTCTCTTCAGACATCTGACTCTGCTATCAGCCTGTATCTGACCTATTTGGTCAAGATAGATGACTCCTTATCTTCCTCGGCACCTGCACCTATCATAGTTCCCATTGTATATCTGTTATGTCATTATTTTATCTGTCACTCTTTCTACTTGTCCCGACAATAATATACCTCTTGGTATAATTAATAAAATACACTTCGTATAACTCGCTTATTGTTTGGTTTTTATGAATTTTTCAACTTCCGTAATTGAGGACAACAAATGTATTTCATTAAACTGCCTTTATGTTCACGTCCATCCTCTCGCTCTATTGCATATTTCAAGGTCCTCGAAACAAACAGCGCTCCCGACGGAGGTCTCCATTCACGGAACCGAGCGGGCGACAAAAAACAGATGAAAGATGTTATCGTTCCGTTCTGTTACATGTTTAATTGCTGTATTACTATTAACTACACAACTGCCATCGCGCGGCCAATATATACATACGTTTTTGTATCACCGATAATTATGATTGACGTACAATTGATTGTTTTTTACATACCCTTCTTATGTATAGTTCCTGTCTCGATACAATGTTCGAAATGATTGAAATTTTGTTACTGCTCTGGAACGCATAACTATTGTTTGGATAAAACCCCCTGGCCGGGGTTTACCAGCAAAGCCTTCATTCACCATTGCTCCTATGTCCAATAATAAGTTTATAATTTTCGTTTGCTTTGTGCTATTTATGTACCAGTAATCAGGTATTGTATTCACACAGTAGATTAAATTTTTTAATTAAATTTAATTTTTTCTGATTTAAATTTTCTAGTAGTAGCTCGGAGTCTGGATTTTTGAACATAGTACGTTTATAATAGAAAATAGAGTCTGATATTTTTTATTGCATTTTTCTTACACAAGCAACCTTGAAAGAAACTGTCATTGCTTCTTCTCCAGCGTCTGACGCGAGGTTATAACAATTCGGTGTTCCAATATTCCGGTCACGTATGCGAATCGCAAGCGATCTGGAACGTTATCGGATGCCGCGATAGTGGAAGTGGCCCAAGGGCGGCGATAACGAGCCTGATTGCATGCACCTCGCCGCCTTCGCAACGCGCGGTATGAAAACTTGTCTTCTCTGTCGTGTCGTCACCACGCTTCCCAATGATTATTATTATATTATAATGTATGCATCTATATCTATATTTATTCATTGCAATCGTTTTAAGCTGTAACTGCAAGTTGAAAATGAGATTACCTAGTGTAAATGGATAGGAACTCTAAGATATAATGTAATCCATCACCATTGTACCTTATTCGACAAATACACGATTGAAATTGAAATCTACTGCTGGTGTAATGCAGCGCTTTGAAAATATATATACTTATTCGATAATTACATTTTATCCCATTGATCAGTCTCTTTTCCGACATCTTGCAATTAAGAATTTAAGATTACCACATAGTCGTACGTACATTTTTGTTTTAATTTTCAAATCAAATATAATTTCAAATCAAATATCATTTATTCAAAATTGGCTCATAACAAACACTTTTTGCACGTCAAATGAAACTACCACCGC
>DWTO01005191.1:0-10927 GCA_018244755.1 Jemadia pseudognetus
TGTATGTAAGAAGAAAGAATACGCTAAAATGTTTTTTTCAGTTTCTTTTCTGCATGTTTCATATCCTCATCGTCGATTGTCTTATCGACGGCCGTTCGAAGAATGACTAGCATTTTATCCGACTTTGTTTCACTTGTGTACGATACATAATGTATGACAAACAAAAAATGTATTTTGTACATATATATGCGCATATTCGCAGATCGATCGTCATTCAAAGTAGAGGATAAAGTTAGTACAGTCGGTGATACAGTCGAGGTATGAAATTGTATTTTGTTACATAATGCAAATTATGTATAGGACATTAAGTTTTACTTATGTAATCATATATTGTAATATCATTCTTTGAGTAGGATGCAGTCATAACTAAAAGTCATTTAAAAGGCGATACATAACACATCGAATTGCATTTATTACTCCAGAAGTGCTTAAAACTATGTTATTCTCATGACTGGCAACTTCAGAAATAGCTTTTGTTTACGAGTGTACACAAGTTCACATCGTGTACCTAATACTGTTCACGCATCAAGTTCACAATTACGATTCAGTCAAGATTAGTTTGGAAACTAGCTGGTGAATTATTGTGGTTATTTAAAATAAGCGTGGAATACTGAAATTAATTTTCATAACTGTTTTTTATTAATACAATTATTACATTTGTTTGTACATAGATAACAGTTTAAAACGTTAAATTTAGAAAACTAAATTGTGGCCAATGATGAAATGAAAAACTTGAAACGGGTGCCAACGTGTTGTTCTATCATCCAATAAATATAAACAAATTTGCTTCGTTTATTCTCAATTTTGTTTTATTATTCACTAAACACTAAATCACATGAATTGTTTCTTCAAGTTTGTATTATAACGTAACGATTAAAGCATTAACAGTTCCAGCTTCTATACAACATTTAGCGGTCAATTAAACCCTTACTTGAAACGATTCAGCGTCAACCTCACGCGCCACGGAGGTTTAAACTTTCAGGTGGCCAAGTTTAGATTGCAACGCTGACTGTATTCGACCAGTTTCCGCCGTGTCCTAGAGCAGCGTGTGACAGTTAGTTCGGGAATTGATGAAGTTCCCCGGATTTTTATCCGAAGCACGACATTCACGCGAAATGCGTTTCTTTTAAAAATGTGTTTAAATCTCTCCTTTATTTCGACTTTTTTTATGTATGTTTTCCTTCACGGTTTAACACAATATAATTGTAATGTATTAAAGCATATGGTAGATTATTTATAACGTTGGCAGGCGTACCTACCATACATACTGGTTTCGAATAAACAGTCTCGTTCAGAACCTTCTTGAGTTTCATTTAGTATCCTACAGTCATCTTTAATACAAGCGGAGAGTAAGCTTTAATACATTACAATAATATTTAAAGCCAAATGTGCCAGCAAAAATATACTACTTGATCCCCCGGAATGAGAAATTAAATACTCGGCAACTTTGTATCACTTCTAATCACCTACTTTATGATTAAAATGCAGTTAAAATGCACTGCCGAAATCTAATTCTCTATATCTTAAAATATTGAATATCTATATCCTATATAAAAATATCTATATATCCTAAAATATTGAAACTCAAATAGAAACTGAAAATCATTAGTTATAATCGTTTTAAGGGCCCGTCGCTAAATTAATGTCGGATTATCCTATTAATTCTGTGTAATCGCCGGTCGAGCTAATTAATATCCTCACTTCATACACGTATTGAAATTTAATAGTTTATGAGTACAGGCGGTACAGTACAGGCGAACCCTGGACATTGCGAGTAATCCTTTCACCACGATGGTTGATCGAAAACGATAACATATCGACTCGACGAAGGAGTTATATCTTCTTTGCATCTGTTTCGTTTTCAGAGTTTAATCCGCTGAACCTATCTTCGTCTAGAGCTTAGAGACAAATGGAATCTGGATACTTAGAACGCGTATCAAATTGATTAAATAAGTATAAGAGAAGTATAGGAGAAATAAGACAAGGCAATAGTTAGATTTCAGCGCTAACCGATGAACCGAACACGATTAACCACTTTTTAAGATAAGTGATTAAAAACCCGTTATATAATATCTTAACGTACGCACAATATTATGGATAAAATAATTTCAATTCGTTTTAGAAGCCGCGGTGGAATGGCATGCATATATACTCGTATGTAGGTATAATAAAAGCGCAAGGGAAGTTACGCCAAGTTTCCGAGCATATAAGGTTGAATAATTAAGTAATAAATCTGCCGAAGAACATCGCTCGGGCAATTAGCGGGCCGTGCTTCACTTTACAGTAATTTTTTCTTCTCTTTTATTTTCTCTTGCCAACGTTACAAACCATTAGCCAACCCTTTATCTTCATTAGTCAAGTGTGGGGGCGCGCTGCATCGCTTGCGAACATTCTTTGATGATGGAACATTTCATCATCATAGGAATTCATGAGATGATATCGTTTATTCTATATCTTTTGTTTTTCGTTTGGAAATATGAATGCGAAGTCTTATGAAAATCTTTCTCTCGCCTCATTCATAATGACTTCTGCATGAGGTTAGGAAACTGACACTGCAATATTAGAAAAGTGAACATGTTCTTAGATAAAGTCTCAAATGTTATCTCATTGTGTTTTTTTTCATTGTGATTCGATCTTTTTTTTATTGAGTAACCTCATAAACAGAATGCCCAATAATTCTGACATGCATACCGTTAATAAAATAATAACCGAAGCTTATGCACAACCGCACCGGATTAACATTAAACAGCAATTAATTTGGGACAATACGGACCGAGTACAATAATATAGACAAACCGGCGGCTTAATAAAGTACACAGCTAACTGGGCTTGCCAGAAACCAATGCCAAATATTGGCTCAAGAGTAACAAATTAAATTTAAATAAGTTACGGGTGGCGTGATCCGAGGGTTAAGTAATTTTCCGTTCGTCCGGACTGTGGCGTGGATAAGGAAAGGGGGTGAAATATTTCCATTGTAAAGGCACTTTACATTATTTCTTATAATTTTCAGAAACTTTCTTTATATATTCTGCCTTCTGAGGTTCATCAATTTCAAATTATTTTTTTTTAAATTATTCATCAGTATTACTGATGAATAAGTTTTAATTTTCCTACTGTTTTGTGCCCATGTACCAACACTTTAAGTAAGCCATTTTTACGTAGCTCGCGCTAGTAATAGTACGGAGCTAATATTATAATATAGACGACCCAATGGTTCATATCATTAGAATGGTCATTGCATCATGGAATTTTGTGTCACTCTGCGGTAAATTGGAATATATAATTTTTTTTTCAATGCCGTAGGTACATAGCGAAAATACTGAAGTGACAAATTTTCTTTACAAATCTAAAAAAGAAAATACATATCAATATGTAGGCTTAGTCTTTCAGTATTCCGACGTTGATGTATTAAGTTATATTGTTGCGTCTCCGCCGGCCTTTATTCCATTCCCCATTCAATTTGATATATTGGCAGTGACATAAGAAAATTAGGTTTATTACCTACTAAATATATACATACTTATCGGGTGCGTTTATATACAAGCCTATTTTTTTTACAATTTGTTCGAAAAACGCTCCTTATACCGCTACGAGTTCGTGTCATATGTCTATAATCGGTAATAATAGTTACATTTTATTGTAAAAGTAACATGAGTCTAGTCTGTCTAGTAGTACATTTTCTCTTTGGCATCGAATCTTAGTATGATGCGCGACTTTGTCATGTTTGTCGATAGATATGAATAGATCTTATAAAATGTAGTAAACTACTTATAGGTTGAATTAATCAAACAGATCGCTGTTATGTAACGTACGAACAAGCCCCGAAAATATTTCCACGAATTTAACAGAATCGAGCCCATTTGCTTTGAATTTTTGTTCCGGTAATTTTAAAGGTCAAGAGGAAGGTGTATTGTGTACATACGAAATTGTTAAATACTTCTTGGAAATATTGACCGCATTTCAGTGGGAACGTCGTTCTCTCTGTTGATAATAAAAGCGAGGCCAGCCGATGAATGCCGATTTTAATATATTTAAACGTATTCAGTATTAAATAAATATTCGATTAAAGGTAACATCCCTCTCGTAATTCCCGTAGAGTTAGGCAGAAGTGTGTAGAACATTTCCACATTTTACTAAATAGGTAATAAATAAATAGGTAATAATAAATAGGTGACCGAGCCTATTGCTATTACACCAGGCACAAATCCAGACTCCGAATCACTACTAGAAATTCCTACTAGAAAATATAGGTTAGAAAATCCTACCTGGAATTAGAACCCAGAAACTCTCGATCAGCAGATCTCTTTTTTCTCTTCTGTCCTCAGCATGGACTAAATGTTAATAGCATCTTATTACTCGGTAATAATAAATTTCGATCTACGTTAATACTCCAAATATATAACGTAACATTAAGCTTGTAATCCTCGAAGAGGTGGGTAGTAAAGTGTAGAAAGTTCACTCCCACGATTGACCAATTATACTTTAAATTTACACTTTTCCCTTTACTTACTTTAACCAGAGAATGAACGTCTTGACAACATTAAAATATGCAAATAAAAATGGCACCCTAATATCCACATAATTGTTTTGACAATCGAATCAGGGCGAGTAAACGTGGCAGGTAGGTACTTAAAAACCGTGTTATCGGGGATCGCACAAGAGTAGGCACCTACATACCTGTGCGGATCAACCGGATTACGAAGCGACAGAAAACACGGATTAAGTTAATGGGCAGATCTCGGCTCGCTATTTGAATACCGTGCTCCGAATTCCGCGTAATTGAAATGAAATTCCATTCTCGACTTATTTCAGAAGAAACATAACTCTCTCCTTGTGTTTCATATGTCGAACTCTTTTTGTAATGTTTGTTCGTATTTTTCGCTGACATTGTCCTCTTTAGTTATACATTAATCTCATAACACTATGAGAATTTCCGTTTCAATAAAGATGAAAAAAATGTTCAATTTCCTAATACAATTTCAATTAATACTTTACATGCAGTTTTATGGGTTTACAAATTCTGCAATACTGTACGGAAGTCAATTTTTTTTCCAAGAGTAAACATAGTTGACAACGGTACATGATACCTTGCAATCGGATTACGATGGGAAAGAAAACTCGAATTAGATAAATCATCGTATCTCGAGTCGCCGCCACGCCCGCTACGCGCGGTGCCGAGGTCTGTGTAATAGAAATGAAACTTCGTTCGCGACTTGTCTCGGCGGTAATGTGAGCTTAACACTTTACGTACGCCGGATTGCAAACTTTGTAAATGAATTTTCTGCACGTTTTATTTGTTTTATATCACATTACACTTACGACATTCTCACACTCTTGCAAATTGTGAGTTTCGCTTTCAAGTAGCTTTCATCCGCTACTTTATTATTTTATATTTTTGCAAGAACTACATACATCCTTCAGTATATGCATTGTCAAAATGGAAATCCAGGAATTTCTTGTATTTTTCTGCTTGTATTATTTAGCAAGCTTTGAAATCGATAAATCAATTACTTGTATTATAAGTGACTAGTGACTCGGTAAGTGGTTTCTTCTACCCATAATTAAGAAAATAAAGTTGCGTGACCAAGATAGAAATCTGTCAGTATAAGGCTTAACTTTTGGCCGACACTAGAAATACCTAAAAATTCCGTTTCCAACGAGTACATTTAAAACTCGGATTTTGTTTTAAAAATCATTAATATCAAATATTTTCTATATACGATCTCAAAGTTATATTTCTAAATTATACAACAATGAAATTATTAAATACAACAACAAAAATATCATCAGATTCCACCATGAGAACTGTAACCATAAGGTAACACACAGTTATAAATAAGATGTTGCGTCCAACGTTTCAGCTTATAAGTTCCACTGCATGTAGCAAGTATTATGTTAAAACAATATGAGAAATTACTATTTCCTGAAGTATGTCGAAACGATGCTCTTCTGCGTTGCACGTCCATAAAACGGACGAAAAACATGATTGTCGAAGAAAAAATGAAATCAGGCAGCCAGCGACGCATAAATTGTCATCATAAATTCGGTACAAACATCCTGAACGGCGTTCAATTATGGTGATCGCTCCGTCTTCCTTCCTGATGCGTGTTTTATATTATTATCCCAACATTTTTTCATTCTTCGTATACGATACGAGTATTTACAACCCTCGAGAATGGTATACAAATTAATTCTGCGCGATGTCTTGGGGCCCCTTTCGCCGTTCTTATGTATTTAGGATTATTTTATTTTTGCCCAGATTTTAAGAGACCTATCTTTTAAAAGGATGTACATTGACAGATTAATTTATATTTGTATAATTAAAAAATAAACTTAACTGAGCGACATCACTTAAATGGATAGCAGGGTGTTATTGTATAAAATCTCTGAATATTCCCGATACTACTAAAAGGATAACTACTTTTGGATATCCTTTATATCTAGATACAAAAAGAAGACAAAACGCGTCTTCTTTATTCAGCGCATTCTCCTACTGAAATATGATCAACGGTCGATTCTTCAATTTATCTTTATCATTGAATGTCAATCCCTCGAATGAGTCTCTCATTGTAATGAACTTACTTGAATTTTATGAAGAATATTGAAAAAAAAAAACGTGAATACTTTTATCTTATTTATTTGTCTGTACGTAATAACTCAGCTTCGACAAAACTTGTTATGGTTGAAATAGTGCAATTTCGTGAACGCTGGTTTGGACAATTTGTTCAATGTTCTTGTCTCTATATCTCTCTGCTATGAATACGTTTTGAATCTACCGGAGGCAAATAAATTTCGAAACGGGACCGTGATATGGTAATAGAGCTGTTCCTAGCAGTTTGTTCATATGTATACGCGAGTACGTATTTGTTAAAGCACGATAATATACATACATATGTGTACTAGAATTGTGATCAAAACTTCTGTTTTAGAATTCTGGCTCAACTGACTCTTTTCCAGTTCTATAGTAAGTTTAATTAAAATGTCAGATGGGAGATGGGTGCAATTGATTTTGACCGCCGCGATGGGTAAAATAGATTTTGATAGATTTTGCGAAGAGTACCTTGTGCTACCTTTGCGAACAGTATCATTTAATTCCTACAAAAACTTTGCCTTCTCGCGTAGTTTGTAGGGATCGCTTTGAAAACAGTATTTTAAGTTGCTTATATGGTTTCACAGGATTTATGATGCCTCCATATTAATTGCCGGCACAATCCCTTCAACGCCGTGGTCTGTACAACAGATAGTACCTACATGTACATTAACATTTGTGATATTAATACGAACACTACACATTGTAATATAATATTTATATAACCAAATACAATATTAATGATCGCGTAGCAGAAATCTACTGTATTGTATTACCCTTATTACCTTATAAGCCTAACCCAGAAATCTACTGTATTGTATTACAGTTACCTCGAATGCTCTATAATTTAAACAAATCTGATTTCGTATTAACAATTATTATCAAAACACAACTGCGAACGGATCTCCGATAGCAAATTTCAGCCTCCAGTTTCTCTTTGTAATATTTCGTGACTGATTTGACAAAACTCGATACAGATTATGGATTTAATTTGGCGCGAACGTCGAGTTTTCATCCGGGCGTCATTGTCATTTCGCTCAGCCAAATTAAAGGTAAACGCTTGAGAGGTTCGATGCACACTTTTGACTGAGATAGCTACAGCAGTTCACACGTTCGACAACGTCATGTTTTATTGTATTAATGTTACACACGCAATACGAAGCTATTTTACTTATTTTTTGCGAATTAAGTTTATAATAACGTAATATGTGTTTTTCTCTGAATAAATATTTTTTCATTTTCAATAACCATCTGCACTCAATTCCGAGCAATACTGGAAGGATTAGGACTGTTTTTATGCACCACTCTTATTAGTACATATATAATTATATGTAATTGGCGTATACGCAGTAAGGGAAACTGGACGCGATAATATTAATGTTAAATTAGAAAATTGCATTTATTAAACGTAGAGCAGTAAACAAACTTCCAACCTATACCCAAATTTATATCTGTAATACTAATTGGTAGATACGGTTTCGGGTGTTGTGTTGCTGGGAACCTACCGTTTATTACCAAGGTGTAGGAACGTTAACTAATAAGACTGTAGTTCTATTAGATATTAATTTAATAGTCCCGGTAACATTAATAAACACATTATCATGGTATTTTGATACATTTCTAACGAGTTAATTACATGAGGTTTGATCACAATGTGTTCAAATAATACTTCCAGCCTCTGGCTCTCTCTGCCACATCGTAACTTCATTTGTCAACGGCGCGTCAATAACGCAAACATTCACTTTCTACATAACTTTTTGTCATCAAATTTTGCAAATCATCAGATTATTATAGATTTAATTATTGTCGACTTGTATTCATTCTGGCCCATTGTCGGGTACGCTTAACCGAATTAAAGGTAAACTAATTCTCGCAATGTGAGTCTCAACAGCGAGAGAAGGTGCCAAAATTCATTAGTAGGTAAAATCTGACTTTCCGCCTCGCGTTCCGCGTTCCAAAGCGGTAGACGTGTTGTATGTAGAAACTTCGGAAAGAATAACGAAGTGGGGTTTGTAATGGAACGGTGCGTTATTGGAAAAATAGGGTTGTATCTCACTAACGTGTCACGGCGACGTTGTACGGAGTATCGTTAAAGGTGCGCTTATTGAGATTTATGATAAGTGTTTTAGATGGGGGTGAGCTTGACTATGTCGGCAATTTCAATACATCGGAAAAGTTACTCGTACGTACAATGGCTACGATCCATTACTAAATTTCCAACTCCCACATCAGCTACCAACTTATTTCGTGTTTTGTTTTGTTCTTCATTAGATGAATTGGAGATTTTGCACTAATTATATATGTATGTAATATGTGTATGATACCATTATAGATAGACATTGATGAAACTAGCTGTCAAACAATATTTTTGAATTAACTATTTGAATTACCACTTTAGGGATTACAGGCGTGATGTAACGTTTTTTAATATAGCTCTTTATCAGAATTCGTTTTTGATAACACAATGGTCGCCACACAAGCATCTATCTACTATCTATCTACTTAGATCGTTGGTAAAACTTTATATATCTGCATTTATAATAATGAGGGAGCTTGGAGTTGAGCATAGTACTGTATAGGTAAGTCTCCGTCGCGACCTCGCTGCAATCGGCGGGAGTTCATGAAGAAGGACCTCGTATAGGTTCGAAACTAGTCGGGCCATACCGAAAAAACGCACTTGAGTCCAGCCGGCTTAATTCTGAATTAAATGTAAATAAGTAAATATTTGTTGGAAAACTAACCCTCGAAGGTCGATCTCATATTATAAGGGTCTGTAACTGTAGTTATAGGGCAGCTGATAAATGTACAATGTACATACTGACTACATACATACTCATATTATATTACTAAATATTTAACTAATTGCAGAATTTTATACTCGGGCACGGTATATATATAGGTACATTATGTTCATCGCACTGATATATGGTCCAGATGGGGACAGAACATGCCACCTGAGACTCATAAATCAGCTCACTAATCACTAGGCCAGTCAACATTATAGCACAAGCTGGTTGCCATCTGTTAGTGTTTGAAATGGTGACAAAAATCTTTCGTCTATACCGGAAGCTATTTCGCACACAACATGGCTTAGACAAAGGGCCCGTTGTCCAACTATCCGATTTAATTAAACTCCCGAGCGGATGCCCGCTGTACTCCACTTGCGGCTGAAATACGATTTGTTGAAATACTGCTTAGTGCTATACCTACCTAAGCTATTCGCGTTAATGAGATTATTGTTTTAAAAATGGAGTCTAAAACTTTCGTACAGACGTGTGCGCGTTTCATGAGAATTATTAAAACTATTCGACCCAAACACAAATTTCAATCGAAATCGTAATTGAATATTCGATTATTTTTTTAGTTTCCATCTACTTGGTAATTCGAACTCGTGTATTCCAGGTTAATTATAGTACAATCCCTATTTGACCGGGATATCTGATGTTTTTTCTAGTTTCGTGCGAAAGCATCAGATTATTCGATTAAATTCAGTGATCAATTTATGAGTATTAGGTATGGAAGAAGAAGCTTATTTTCATAATTTTTGTACATCATCGCCAACGATAAATTTAATTATACATAGAATATGTCCAATTGAACGATAACAGTTATTAAAAGGCCTGACCTGATATATTTATCCGATATAGAAACTGCTACCGAAACCAGTATTTTTGTCCGAAATAGAGACTAAAACCGCAATACCGATCGGATACGAATGGTTATATTTAGTCATTGAAGTTTTATTCATTAAATACGTCAAGAGAAAATACGATTGATCCTAAATTATTTCAGCCGATAAATGTACAACATTTCACTACGATAATTACAACGTACGGAAAAGGCTGTATGATAAAAATATAACAAAACAGTTGGCTCAATTAGCTTAGTAATATGTTTTAACACTAGATTTACTGAGTCAATTTGACTCATTTAAAATGCAATAGAAACACATTTGTTACATACGAGTACGAGGCGAATCCAGCGAGCGAGTGTGGAGTTTATCAGGTCCCGACGAAACTCGAAGCACCTTCGCCGTGAGTTACTCAAGTTACTCAGCTTTCGAACTCTCTCGGATGGGGATAAATAGCCGGAGCTTCGTTTACATATAACTTATCATTCGGTTACATTGAAATAATATTTTCTGTTTGTATATAGAATAGAAATTGATGCAAGTTTAAATAGAAAGTGATGCTAGTTTTCAATTGTTTTTACGTGTTTGTAAGTTTCTATTCATTTATAAATACATACATACGAGTATATATGTATGTAAACGTAACATCACGCCTGTTATCCCCGAAGAGGTAGGCAGAGGAGTGTAGAACACTCCCACAATTCACC
>DWTO01005192.1:0-10927 GCA_018244755.1 Jemadia pseudognetus
GGTGTATAATTTGTTACTTACTTTAATTGTATGTAACTAGGTACTCTATTAATGTTAAAAACAAATATTTTCTACCAATACGCCCTCGATGAAATATAATAAAATTTTGCAGACAAATGTGAGTACTTAAAGAAAATTTTAAATTGCGAACTTCACTGGACTAAACATTGAATTACAATAATAAGATTCATATTTAAATCTTATACTTTTTAGTAAAGTTTGATAAAGTTCGCCTTCAGAGTGATTCAATCAAAGAAGTGGATCGCACAAACCATATTGCAGTGAACTATGTACGATAATTTCCGATGCAAACTATTTTCCATCAGTCTGTACGAATGATTTTACTCGGAAGCGTGCGGTAACGTGCAGAACTTTTCAAATGCTTTCCTGTTTGTATTTTCAATAAAAGACGCCAACATTGTATGTACTGTGAACTGGCAATATCAGTGCTGAATTACATAATTACATAGCCGTGCAATAAACGCTAAGTGATATATCAACTTTGTCTTTGATTTTCAAAGCGACTCTAATAATAATAACTCAATAGAGTATACATATAAGGCATGTCTGCTAGCCGTACATTCCTGAACCGTTTTTGAAGCAATCCACTGCGAAGATAATAATAACTTGAGGTCGGAGAAAATTCTTTATTGGCATTTACTTTTCATGACGAAAAATTCATTTCGGGGAATGCGTTTCATGTATATAATTGTATAGTTCGATTTCTAAAGTATGATGTGGAATATGTATATTATAAATATATAACGTAATATAACGTCTGTAATACAGAGCCGTAGAGCCAATATTAGATTTCTTGTAGTTTGATAGTAATATTAATATAACTTGATAGTGATTGTAGTTTGTTACATTTGTCGTTTAATACTTTAGCAACCATAAACCAACCAACAACTGAAACTTATTACTAGACTTTCAGTGCCTATTACATGAAAACTAAAACATTAAATTCTGCTTATTTAAAACTGATTACTTACTTTTCTTGTTGTTTTGTCTTTTCAATGCATTTTCCAGAAATTCAAGAATGTTGTTAAAATCTCGTACAGGCAGCAACGACAGGGAAGAAATTCTTTTCGCCGAGTGTATAAGTACCTGTACAAACCGAACCCACTCGCGCCACTGGCAAATCAGATGAAGCTACTGAAACGCATTACCATTGAATCTATTTTCCAGTTTCCGTTCCGCTGTAGTTTTATATTGAATTGTTTTTTTTTGCAAAAAGAGCACACCATTCGACGTTTCCCCAGTCTCGTATTTCGCATTTCTAAAATATACGACGCCGATAATGGGCCCATTCCAAGGAAAACGTTACTTTCAACGCCTTGCACTGAACTGCGCGATCGCCTGAATAGAAAATATTCAATCCAGTTATGGTTTTATATCGGGACTGTATTCATGTAACGATTATATTTTATCATTGTTAACATACTGTCTCGTTGATTTAGTGGCTGCAAGAACGACTGCTGGGCATGACGAACTGCGTTCTTTTCCCGGGTCGGCTAAAGTAGTAGGTATTAGGAGTTAGAATTTATGCCCTGTGTGCAGCAAGAAGCTTACCTATTAATGCATGGAACGTATAATATATCTGATGAAAATTGGGAGTACAACAGTCCTCTGTCTAAGCCTTCGGGGAAATATGGGCGTGATGCTACGTATATACAAAATTTCAAAGCAGATAACTGTACAAACTGTACATTTATTTTTGCACCACATATTGTATAATATTATATCATCAGTAATGTGTGTCTTTACTTAAAATACAGCAAGTCGTCGCCCTCAAACCAAACGAAGAGTTTAGGTACTACCGCTGAGAGAAGCACATTTTTACTGCCACTCGACCGTCTTTACTGACCGACCGGTATAAACACTGTTTCACGTCCGCTGCTCAGCATTAAAAATATTAGTATACACATGTCCATTTGGATGCGAAGAGCTGGAGATCGAGCTGAGGTCAGTGGCGTGCTGTTTGAGAGACATATGTCCAACAGTGGACGGTAAAAGGTTGATGATGATGGTGATGTTGTTTAAGATTTAATTAGCGTTATTTGAGTTCTATTCCCGAGTCGGGCACTCAGATTTTTCCAATTTAGATTTCCTAGTAGTGGCTCGAAGTCTGGATACATGCCCGGATTGCCCGGTGTATGGAAATAGTCTCACCACCTATTCATATTAGGACGTAAACGTAACTAGTAAGACGTGGGACTGTAGGTACTATGGTTAGGTAAGTATGTAAGTATGATAGGTAGGTAGGTAGGTGATGTTACGTAATGAGCTTAACCGACAAACGTTCTTTTACATAATATCATAACCATATTTGCTTAAAGGGACTCTTCGCTAGTTACACGTCCTATGGAATAAGGGGTGAGCCTATAGCTGAACACCGAGCACAAATCCAGGCTCCGAATTACTAATGAGGATTTCAAGAAAATGTCGCTTACTTAATTTTGAGAGTTAGAAATGCGGGAAAATTAATATTTTGAGTAAAAATGTGCAGTGGCAGTCGTTTTGTTCTCTAGCTACGTCGGCGGGGCGGACGCATATTGTGCCAGACGCCTGGAACTTATTTCAATATAGACTGTTTATAGCTTTTCCGCTTACCTGCTCCGCCGACAATGTAGCTATTTTACACCTGCATACGTTTACGTCGACGAAGTTTCAGTGCCCGTGCATTTTGTTACGTGTTTTAGCTGCTACGCTTCGATGTACTTATTCATGTACGATAAAAAGGTTAATGGGATTATCGCTTCTTGTTTCAATGTAGGATGAATGTAATGTTGAAACAACACACTCTTTCTTAAAAAAATTATAATGAATGGTACCGCCTTTTATTGGACGTTACGTAACTTCACGCCTGTAATCCCCGAAGAGGTAGGCAGAGGAGTGTATTACACTCCCATGTTCCACCAGTTACGACTACGTCCCACTATGGAATAGATAATGAGCCTATTGCCATACACCAGGCAACGTTGGGTTGGACGTCACGTCTCCAAATACAGCTTTTGAAGAAGTTTTTGCTTTTTTTGTACCTATAGCTTTCAATAATGGTTTATATGGACTCCATTATTGAATTATCTCTGCGATAATTACTGACGGGGTTTGCTAAAATGAAGCGTAAATACTTGCAATATGTTAACGCTGTGTGTGTATAGTTATAGTGTTATAGTGTTAACGCTATGTATAGATCTATATATTATATTATTTGTGTACGCTTAAGTTGTCACGCGGAATTGCTCATGTTTCCGTCAAATTATTCAACATAGTTAAAATATATTGCTCTGATGGAGAATCCAGGAGTTTGCGGAGCCGGCGCCAGTGAATGAAGGAAATTTAGAATGTAGAAGAACCATATCAGATCAGGATATTTATCACTCGATATATTGACGGCTAGACAACAATAAAGAATTATACCGAAAGCTATATTTGAAATAGAAAATTTTATTAAAGACCGCTAACACTATTAAATTTGATAGTGTAAACCGCATCAAAACAAATTTATTTTTAAATGTATAAAATAGCTTTAAAAGCATTGGAATTTTTAGAAACAAAAACAAGTTTTCTGCAATAAAACACGTTTGTTTTATAAGGAAACACTAGACATTTCTCTTTATACGCACCGTTGTACACGGAAAGCTCTGATAAATGCAAACAAATAAATCTTTCGAAGCGCTTATAAACTATCTTATATTGTGTAGGAAGCGAACGTGCTCGTATGTAGGTACTCTTATAGTGCAAAGGTATGTAATATGGCCGAGGTTATGGGCCGTGGAGCGGGACCCGGTCATGTGCTCGGAGTGACCTTAACTGTTAGTGCTGTACGCCTGGTAATGTACGTTTAGTGCTGTACACCTGGTAAGGTAGATGGACCGTCTACTAATGTGCATTTGGATCTATTAATGTAAAGCTACTTTATACAAATTGCTGCTTAGGTTATTTTGTCATCGTGCGATATTCATTCAGTTCTCCCAATCCAATTCTTTCTTGTTGAGCTGCTTTGGAAATGTGGTAGTTATGTGATGTCTACACATCATTAATTTTTCAATTCAGCATTTAGTAAGCTGATAAATTTAGATAAATTTCTAATTTTTGCATGTTCATCTGAATTATGTAGAGCAAAAACAGAGTTAACTTTTAAGAAAAGTTTTTTCAACGAAATTATTATTATACTTAATGATATCGTGATAAAGTAACATCAATAAATCTAAATAATATTCGTTCTAAATATTTATAATATTTTTCTCAAATCATAGTCAAGTCTTAATTTTCATGTAAAAAAAACAAAGACTTTCTTTTTCAACATTACCTATATTCATTACTTCACAAGATATCCGTAATTACTTTGCTTGGCAATGTACACTAACAATAAATTCATCGTCACAGTTTACTAAGAAATGAACAGTGAACTACTGCCTCCTAAACCCAATAAAACTGGGTAATGAACGCACATTTCAATACAATTATGAGGCTGTAGTAATGTATTAACTAAAGAAGCATTTAATAGCGTTCGCAAATATAATGACGTTATAATTCATCGTTATAATGACGTCAGTTCACAACGATATAATTGTTCAGCTGTCAACGTAAGCTCGTAATCTCTGCAATTGTACGCGGCCCATTCATACGAGAGCATAATAAGCTGGCTTTTAGTTCACAGCGTATACTATAAATGTAATATTCCAAATTGCAGATAATTTATTTAATATCCAGTCCTAATTTGACCTGCGTAAGTGTTATTTAAAATAATTCTTTAAAATCAATGTATGATGATTCAATGTTTTAATGTCACAAATTATATATCGATTGGGTGAAATATACAATGATAACCCGAATTTGATATCTACCTAGTTTGAATATTGAAACACGACACACCGGATGCCAGAATCCATTCTCGATGCGTTTCCTGTTAAACAAGCTCTGCCATCCGCGCTCAGAAACCGCATTATGAGTTTAATGCTTAGATTTTTTGCACAGCGGTTGCGCATGCATCATACCGTGTGAAAAAATGCAATGACAAAACTTTTATTTTATACCGTAGAAGAGTAGAAAATGAATTTAATTCATTTAATGTTGTAATAAGTATATATACAAAGGCACGAAATGATGAATAATCCAAATTTTTTTTTTATTTTATGATTCTCTTCTGTTATAATTATTTATTCAATGCCATAATCATTATTAGTTAATTTAAGTTAGATGTTGTTACAGTAGACATTATTAATCTTTACCAAATTGCTTATATATGCACATATTTAGTATTTAGCAAAAGTCATTGTAATTACACGTCTGTTTCTTTAGTTATAGTGTGAATGCTGTATACGCCTCTAATTGGCATACATACCTGTGTAAATTTCTATACTGCTTGTGTTAAATGTATTGTATGTAATGCTGTTGGTGTATCTAATAAAATAAAATAAAAAATAAAATAAAAATTGAGGGTACAATGTCGAGATGATGAGAAAAAAATGTCATAACGCCGATTTGCGACAAATATTAAATTTGCTAATCGTCAAATAAGCGTTAATATAAAAATTTGTGTTTTGATTTGAACAATGTGATACCCGTCCTCATGAAGACTAGCGGCGATTGATTATCTTTATCCGTAAGAGTAGCAATAGATTTGTGACTATATAGTTCTAAATAAGACAGATAGTAATTGTTACTAACGGTTCTCATACTCACATACATTTAACGGGCTATTGATATTGGAAATATCTGTTCCTGTGGTTCTGTAATCTATTTAAAGACAATTATCTTAAACAAAATGGATACTAAATGGATTGACAGTTAAAGTCCTATTCCAACAGATCCTATTCGAGGTTGGCTGCATACGTCTGCTACTAGCGGCGGCGACTGTTACCACCACCTTTCTTGTGACTTTATTAAAAAAACATATTCCACAAAAAGCAGAGTATTATTGTGACATTAAATAAATTAACATTACCGCTAAATTAAAACAGTGGAGCTGAAATATAAAACAGTAATTACTGGCTAATATTAAAATATTTTCGCTTTCAAAGATAATTATTAAGGTATCTTGGTAAATTAATATTAAGTTTAATAAGCGAACAACGAGGGCCAAATTGAAATTTAATGAAAGAACCGAGCGAACTTTCTACAGGCATGAGAGTCTGTTGTCAAACGATGACACTGGTTGGTTGTACGATTATTTGATAAACATAATTGTTGGTATTCATGTTGCAATTATGTTTTATTTATTTATAATGGTCTCTTGTTCTGCGATTGTATCAATAATAACGTTATAGTGAGTGGGACGTAAACGTAACTGGTGATATGTGTGTACTACACTCCTGAACCTACCTCTTCAGGGATTACAGGCGTGATGTTCTGTTTTTCTGGGCGTGTATTTCTAAATAATAATGAATCACAGATAAGAATAATCGAAACTAATAATAATATTTTCTTCCTTACATTCATCATCGACAGTATCAAGTCCTATGTAGATCAAACGTTGGAATTGGACCTTCCCTTAAAATGAGTATTTAAGCCATATTCAGCAACGCTGGTCGTATGCAGTACGGCAGTTTTCACCGCATTACAAAACATCATGGAGAATTTTAAAAGTATGTAGGTTTCCCTTCACGGTGTTGTCTTCCATGGTAAATGATCGGATGTAACATAACTATGGATAAATTTATTTGTGACCGGTAGGTAATAATAAAATTTCGATTTATCCAACACGCGAATTTCCATATTACATTGATACATAGATCAAAAATCACAAACACCTTGGCTTTTTTGCAACATTTATAATAGTACCTTTTTTTATTTGAAATCATTGAAGCGCAACTTACGCGCGACACATGTAACCTTAAGAATTCTCATCGCGATCTGATTACTATGACGACTGGAAATATTATTTTCAATTTTTGCTGTTCAGTATAATGTACACAAAAAAAATTAAATATCTAATCAACTCAACAAAGCATTTTAAATTACTGATACTTTTTCACTATTACAGTATACAAAGAAACCGCGGCACCAATAACTAACCAAACACACTCGACCGTAACTAGCTCACGTACGGAAAACCAAATAAGGCCCCTCGAACCAGCCAAGTGGTGTTTAAAGTTAAATAAACCAGCAAAAAAACTTTCATAGTAGGACTGGGTGCGGGTAAACACGAACGCAACCGGTCTCCGAGGCTTGTATTAACGGAAATTGCTTACCAAATTACAACTTATTCAACATCAATCTAATCTATACCGTATGTCAATGGGTTAAAATTCAAATTCGGATAAAAAAGCAGTGCAAGGTTTTCACGTGCACCACACATCCGAAACGAATTTTAATGGAGTTTAACATGCATCTTGTGAAGTGGTGAGCTTGATGTCTCAAAGGAATATGATGATTCGCGAATTTATAAAGGGCTTTTTTTTGTACCTGCCTCGAGAAAAGTTTGAACTGACAGAATTCTTACCAGGTCGTATATTCTGAAGCGTAGTATGATGTAAGCAATAACTGATTCAGTCAATGAAAGAACCGTAATATTATAATATTACATTTGTTAACAATGCTTCTTCGTGCCGCGGCCGCTTCGCAAAATCTTCTTGTTGGAATGTACATGAAAATTGAGATGTCATCGTGGTGACTAGTAAAAGAACATAAAACATGTACATGTAGGACAGATACCGGCTGACTGGCGTGTATGAGATGGTAATAAATGACAGCTCTATAAGAATAAAATATTTGGTACCCTGCACTATAGAGTGCCTACCACGTAGGAGTACCGGCGTTAATATATCATAATAATAATAAAACACACATAATATGTCATATGTTAGAAACTAGTAAATTGAATTTGATTACCTTAGGTGGCTGGCTGCTTAAGTGCCTTAGGTGCCTACGCCCGTTTTGTCTTATAATATTTTTTTCCAACTAACACCAAGTTACGTTACCGTCTCTTCAACAAAGGGCTCTCAATCTGAATCTACAATCAACCTATTTTGGGGAAATCAATTTGGGTCATGAGGAAATACATGAGGGTATTGTTGAAGTAAAATTGGTATAACATGGGGAAACGGAACGAAATTGCTATTGGGTATTTTTTATTTGGAGTGAGATTAGCAAAGAGCAGGCACTGGTCACCAATAACCGCTGCCGCCTTAGGACATCTATAATCGACTAGGTTCGTAGCAATAGGACTCTTAGTTCAAATTGCATCCACATTCAAAAGCATTTCCTGGTACTGGAGAGGTGTTTAATTTGTTGCCCCTTTCTAGAACACTCTGAATGCGCTAAAACAAGACATGCATAATAAATATACTATACGTAGTTCGGATATATAATACAATGTAGTATGGTATGATGAAGCGAGGACATGTCTCGTAAAACTACATACACCAGTTCTTACACTAGTGGTATTAAACTCATTACTCGTTCCCTACCAATAATTAGGAAACTGATTGGTTCCAAAAACGTAACAACCAAGAGTGACAATATACTAGTAAAAACATCATCATCATCAGCCTATTGCAGTCCACAGCTGGACATTGGCCTCCCCTGAGGGGTAACAACACTATCATTTTACACCTTGTATTTAAAAAAAAACAAACATATGTTCCTGAAACGTACACAAGATATAATATGTAGGTTCAACACAACGACATCAACGCGAGCACATTTCCGTTCGAGCATCGAGTAATTGAGCCGGAATTAGATTTTCCTCCCTCCTGATACCGAACAGCGTGAGCCTTCTGTAAGCGACCGGTAACGAGATTATAGGACTTCCCGAAACCTGTCTTCCTTGCATTGTTCACTTGTGTTAGATCCGTTCTTCACGAGATACCTAATATAAATGTATACGTACATGTTTAAAAATGTTCCATACATTGTCCTATTTACAATTTACTACTTCTATTACTAACAATCTAGGATAAGGTTGGAATATATTTGAGCTCTCACTACTCTGAACAATAATAATATCAAATAATATCGTCAGTCATTGTTCTGCTATGAGACTAAATGGCACTGTAATATGCTAACATTAATACTAGCATCGCATTAAGTAATGGTGTTAAATACGCGAATTGTTAAAGGCATTAGCGGGCTTCCACTAAATCCTCACTCCATATCCCGAGGCACGTCAAACGTCCCTGCGTCTTGAAGACAAATGATATTTTGACGATGCGGATGTGGTGTAAGCCATACACTGACAGTATTATTTATATAATTGCATAAAACGAAACTGAAAATACACACTTTCGTCAATACAAGCACACAGCCATATAAGAACACGCACGGACACAATGACGCACACGGACACAATGACGCACACGGACACAATGACACACACAGACACAATGACATATACGGACACAAAGATACACACGGACACAATGACACACACAGACACAATGACACACACGGACACAATGACACACACGGACACAGGGACACGCGGACACAATGACACACACGGACACAATGACACACACGGACACAATGACACTCACGGACACAATGACACACACGGACACAATGACACACACGGACACAATACAACAAAAGCTGATACATAATAAAAACCATAGCAGTAAAAAGAATCACTGTAATTTTATGGAGAATACTGAAATATAAGAGAATGTTTAAATTGAAACGTTAAAATCGAAACGGGCAGTACATTTTCGTACTTAATCAGACATATTTGCCGCTCTGGGAGGCTCGATTCATGCACCCCATGAGAAGGTATACAATGCATTCTATTTAAAACAAAATATCTTTCTCAGTCGATGTTTTATAAACCATTGTAAAAAGATAGATTAATATTTTACTTTTCCGTCTCATTTCTAACGATAAATGACAAATTGATGCCTCGGAGTGAACTGTGCGTCGTTTTCGTAAGACAAAGTGACGTAAAGAATTTGCCGAAATTCCACTGTCTGGAAACAAAAGATCTTTTCAGTCGATTCTCTTGGCGGGATTTTTTCCAGACGATTACACTAACATTTTCAGTTTTTAGTTTGAATCATATCTATATTATCTGAAGAACAATATTAAGATTCGGTACAATGGGTAAGACATAAAAATTACCAGTTTTCAGCAGGTCAACATAATAATTTCTTTTCATTTCTTTTTAATATGAAAAGGCATGTTATTAATTTTGGTCTTTGTTTCTATTTTATACTCTAATGTAACTATATAATGGTAGCCAGAGAGTTATTTTCATAGCCCTGCCATCTTGAATTTGTAATGTATGTATATCAATTATCACTAATAGTGTCTATATTAGTGATAATGATATTGTCTTAGAGTAGTTATAAAGCCCACTATGGATATTCAAATAGAACCAATTATATTTTAATCAAACTCACATTAAATACTAATTGGTTACATTAAACTTACATTAAATACATAATACAAATACAAAATAAATAAATACATAATACAAAATAAATTACATTAAAGTACAATCAAATTACATTTATTTTACGGTGCGTAGAATTATTCCGCAATCTCGCTTATATAAAATCGCCAACATTTTATAGCACCAGAAAAAGCTGAAAGCGTATGGTATGTTATTGTTATAAGTTTTTATCAGTATTAAAAATAATAATATCCCAAATAGAATGTTCGGAATTTTATTTCTGTAGTTTTATCTCTGATCTGATCTACATACATAGTTCCAGGATTCCAGTATATAGGTACATGTTAAGCCCATTGTATACATTGATGAACGCAATTATTGAATGATATTACTTCCTGGATGGTTTTATTTAAATAATTCGCATATAGTACACCATACAAGTATAAATTGTAGCAAAGTTAGAAGCGAGTAAGACAATTTAGGATTTTACGGTTAAAGTTAAACTGAGTATAGGAATTACTAGCTGCGTTCCCTCGTCCGTGGAAGCCCGCAAAGTTTCGCGCTCGCTGCTTCACGATCACTGGGACTCAG
>DWTO01005193.1:0-10926 GCA_018244755.1 Jemadia pseudognetus
GTGTAACGTGGGAGTCTTCTACACTCCTCTGCCTACCTCTTCGGGTATAACAGACGTGATGTTACGTGCGTATTAATACGGTTGAATGCAATTTTAAGATATTTTTATTTTGTGATGAATAAAATTTTGTACGTACATACATATCAACATAAAATGTATAAACAATATTCGGTAATGAAACAATTTCATTTTCTTAAGTACGTTAAACTCTATTTTATTGCCGGTATTGTCCAAAAAGTAAAAAAAAATACATGGGTAAGAATTGCAATCATTTTTACAAAATACGTCCACAGCACCCTAATCATTTGATAATAATCTCAGTTCACAATAATTAGGTATAGAAAAGAGACGATAATTCAAAATGTTTTTAAATAACAATGATGTTACTAATCTGAAATGTTGATATGAAGAAAAAAGACTATATTACCAGAGTCTGGATAAGTGCCTAGTGTTTAAAAATATGCTCACTACCAATTCCATAATTGGACGTAAGCGAACTTGTGAAACGTAGGAATGTATTGCACTCTTCTCCCTCTCTACTTGCCTTTTAGGAGATGACAGGCGTAATATTACGTAAATTCAAGATATTCAAAAAGGCCATTCAAAAATGACCTCTAGGATCTGTACAATCTAAATTTTTGTTTCAATGTAGTTAAACTATTACTTTTAAAATTTACCATTTTATTTAAAAAAATCATATAGCAGCATCCTTAATGTTGCTTACTCTGTATTTTGTCTATGAAAGATTGCCAACTATGGAATAAATGACATTTCTCTGAGTCTTGTCAATGGAACATTTTCAGACCTAAAGTCTATTAAACTTAATACTGTGATACAGGCGCTTCGCGTGAGAGGTGTCCTCTGTATTTCTGTTCTGTCGCAATTTTCTTCAATTATTCATCTATTGCTGGGTAGTTGCAATACAGTGTCCTATTAGAATTGATAACATAATGGCTTCGCCACGAACTCGTCGTAAATTGAACTTCATCCGCACTCAAGATGATAACCACGTAAGTAAATTGTTATATATAATGGTCCGTATGGTGTACAGATACATGACAGTACATATTTTTTTTTCAATTTTGTTTACATTTATAGAAGTGCTTCGAGTGCGGCACCATGAATCCACAGTGGGTGTCCGTGACTTACGGAATCTGGATTTGTCTCGAGTGTTCTGGCGTTCATCGCAGCCTTGGCGTTCATCTCTCTTTTGTTCGTTCAGTGACTATGGACAAGTGGAAGGATATAGAATTGGAGAAAATGCTGGTGTGTAATTAACTTCGGTTATTCGTTAAAATTCGTTTGTTGATTTACAATTCAAGTAACAGATTCAAGAGACTAATAATATTTTGATATTTAGGTAGGGGGAAATGCAAAAGCGCAAGCTTTCTTTGAAAGTCAGTCGGATTATAATCCAGATATGAAAATACAGCAGAAGTATAATACAAAAGCTGCAGCAATGTATCGACAAAAGGTATGGTTTTATTTGGATACAATTAACACCATTTCATTGCTTATACTACATGACATTGTTTATTGCTTAGCATTGTCAGTTCAACATCTTTAACTATCACCAGAATTCCCTAAGGAACTAAGTACATTCAATCTTACAGGCAACATTTGCTTAATTGTTGTAGTTTATAATGATATATATTAACAATATATTTAGAAAGTGTTATGTGCAAAATTTATCAGATAACAGCACTGGCAGAGGGCCGAAGTTGGAGCCCATCAGATTATAAGCCTGAAGTAATAGAAAAGTCTTCAGATTGGAACCAAAGAGACTTTTATTCCTCAGAAGGCAATACTTTCCCCACCAGTGGGTCTGACAACAACATTAGTTACCAGTATGTATATTCTTAATATTTATCTATAACATATGTATGAATTAGCTCACTGAAGTGGCAATGGGCTGGGCATGTCTGCCAAAGAACAGATAACCGGTGGAGCAGGCGAGTTCTGGAGTGGAGACCGCAACTCGGCAAACGTAGCATAGGACACCCTCTGGCCAGGTGGGATGACGATCTGCGAAAGGCTGCAGGCTGATACTGGATGCGGCAAGCCGAGGACAGGGTGCGATAGCGCTCTTTGGGGGAGGCCTATGTCCAGCAGTGGACTGAGATAGGCTGATGATGTGATGTGATAGATAAGCTCTTATTAACATCATGTGACTATCAAACCTATATTCAACCCAATACTTTTTCATCGGAACATCTTATTCTGCACCGTGAAATATACCTTCCTTTTAGTCTGATCTAAATTCAATATGAGAATATAGAAAACATTGAAAATACTGGGCTTTGATAGATGGTGCCTACTTAACTAACCAAAGACATTATTTGTTTAAAATATCATTGTGAAGATACCCTTGCACCCTAACAGTCAGTCAGTAATTATTTTTTTTATATTGGTTGTAATTAGCTACTATTCAGCAAAGATAATTGCTGCTATTCAGGAAATGTCTGCAGAAGTCATTTTATTATCACTCAATCAATGTATGACTAAACAATTCAGATAAACAAAGTTTTGCTGTTAACCCAGGAAATAAATATGCATGTTTATAAATTTCTGAAAAAGTACTCTTCAGATGTAATATGTATCACAAACGCCATATTTATATTGCAAAGAAGATAATACATATTACTTTTAAGATGTCAGAAAGTTGTCATGTGTAACCGTTAACTAACTCACATAACCGAAATTGACATTACAATGTACAGGATGTTTCCTCGTTGTCAATGTTACAATAATTGCATTGTGTTATATTGTATACAGTACATGTGGTTTAGGTTTTGTTTGTTAATAGTAGCGAGTACGGTAGCGGACGCTACACCGGGTTCGGCAACACGCAGAAACAGTCGCAGTCTACACCCATGTCACCGATACACAGCGGCAACGAGGTGGTCGACAACACACTCGCCTCCCTTGCATCGGTACATGCATACATACCTTTGTTACTGATACTAACATAATATATGATTCATGTGGCTGAGATCTGTACACAACCGCGATTAATTTTTACGAGCTAACAAATTAAATTTGTGAAATACTAGAGTGATTTTGACCAGGAACATGATTTCGATTAATATCGTTAATACAATTTATAATTAATTTTCCTCTATGTCGACAATATACTTTTCATAAGTGAAATTTTGTTATTGTGTATTAATAAGTAATAGTGTGTATTAATAAGTATAACTTAATTGTATATTGATCAGGGCTGGTCGCTTTTCGCGACGTCGGTTTCCAAGGCCGCTCGGTCGGCTACGGAGAGTGCAGTGCGCTACGGCGGGATCGCCACTCAAAAAGTTTCCGAAATGGCATCTACGGTCACCGAAAAGGTATGTAGCGAATTAAAAGGCTTTCATTCATAAATAAAATTACAAATTATTTCAATTGCATTGTTTTTAAAAGGTTTTTCATTGATAGTCTGGAGGTACTTGTCTTTTAGCATCGAAAGAATGTTTGTTACATTATGTCACAATATGAAATGTATCGGTTAGAAAGAGAAAACGGCGATTATAAATTGAATTATTAGTTAAGAAATTACAAGGGAGATGATACTCTTTTAACTCAGTCTCAGCGGCTAACTACTCGACGAAAAGTTTACATAATTGACACAATATAGACAAGGGAAAAGCGTTCGATGAAAAGAGCGCCATTACCACAAAACGTGCTAAATAGATTTGGAACAACGATACTTAGTTAATTAATATAAATTAATACTTGTACGGAATATTTTAGTTACTATACTACATTTTTATATATTAGTTTTCTACGCTACAGGTGTTCTAAATTCATAATTCAAGTATTCAGTCGTCAAGCCGAGACAATAAGCGATTTACAAATTGCATCCGTCGTTCGGTCTGTGCACTACTTGACCTTGTGAATGCGCGGTGGCGATCGCAATCTCGGATGGGTACAACGAATATATAACCACAATGCATAGATCAGTTTGACTATAATGCATCGATATACTTTGTAAACTATTATATTAATAAATTATTACTCAACCTTATCATATGGCTGTATTAAGTAATCCGAGAAAGTGCTTAATTTATCGATGAAAGTGTAACAGCCGTTATATATTAACCTTAAACGAGCATATTAAGAGCTGTTAGTGTTTGCCCACCAATTCCAATTAATGACCTGTCACAAGATGGTAGTTGTTGGTGGTATATGGTTGGTTGGTGGTGTGGCGCAGGTGAACAATCGCGGCGGATGGAGCTCGTTGAGCGGCGCCAACGACACGCGCCGCGCGAGCAACTCGAGCGGCAACTACCCAGCCCACAGTTACGGCGCCATGAAGAACTCCACTTCGGAGCCTTACTCGCAGTGGTCAGTTTACGTAACCGATGTTTGAAAATACCCAATAACCAAGAGATATTCAGTGAACGTTAAAATACCATGTTGTTTTGTACACAATCAGAATTGAAGATGAATTGCTCCGACGTGAGACGTAGGAAAAAAACCTTTGTTTAATATTATATTGCTTCGAATTATTACATAAATTGTTATCTTTTGCCGTAAATGATTATCGTAATATTTGTACATTATGATTTTATAAATAGCTAGAAGTATTAGGTACATGCCTAATCGCGCTTATAGCTGTTATCTTGCTCTCGCCGCCTATCGCGTATTCCATTTTACCTTTTACAATGTGAATGGTGTTTCATTTAAACGCATCAAATTGTGTGTTAAATTATTTATGAAGTTAACGTTATTTATTTGACAAAAAGTTTTTCAAGCCAAATCGTATATCACTGTTCAGAACAAAATTATGCCCTTCTCAATCAATGCTCTTGCAGTCTTTTCAATATAGCAATAGACAAAACTGTAAAAAATACGTGTTAGCTTTTGGCAACACTGGCTGAAATGAAGTTTTTTACGATATTACTTCAACTTCGAATGTAATTCAATATGAAGGTTAAATTTTGTTTATATTTGTTTATTTTCATCATGTAATGAAAAAGCGTTATGCCCCAGCCTTGCGACTTTATCTACATATGTGTACTTGTGTATGTGCCTACGAGCACTAAAGTCTTTTCTTTTTAGCCTCTTCTCTATCTTTGTCTCTACCTTTCTATCTGTCTCTTTATATGACCTTGCAAGTGCGCTTGATAACGCATCCTCACGAAAGTTTCCTGTTAGGCAAAGCATTCTCAAATCTCAGTATGCGAAATAAATTATATATCTGCTTATAGCGAACCTTTCATTTTGTACCATAAGTATTTTCCCTTTTGTAGGAAAGTTATGTACCTATGTACTCCTAAATACTACCTCAATTACGTGTCGATGTTATGTTGTAATTTAAGCTTGCCTTTTTTAAGGTATAACAATACATACAATAATACACAAATAAAACAAAAACCTTGGAGGATATTGTACTATTAACATTTTTACTACGATCAATAGGAATGAACAAACCCAGCCGTGGAAGGATTCGGTCGCGACGCGCAATAATCTGGACACTCGCGATTTGTCCACGGTGGGGGTGTCCAGCCCTCCGCCAGACATCAAGAGCATAACGATCAAGAAGAAACCGGACGACGACTCCTGGGACTGGCTCAACAACTAGATCTGGTGAGTGTGATTCTGTTTCTTAATTCTAGTGACGGGGTATCATGACACACAATCTTAATTTTTCTTACTTGAAATTATCAGCTCATAGTTTGCATTTGAGCGGCAATATGTTCACTCATTCACCCCCTATTCAATGGTGGAACGTATAACGTAACTGATGATTCGTGGTAGTGCCCTACCCTTCTCTGTCCGTCCCTTCGATGAAATACAGGCGTGATTTTAGGTGCAATAACCCTGAGATGAGCCAAACGTTGTCTTAATTGCACAATCAATATTTGCCTGCAATGTAGAGCAAGTCACCATATGTACCATTACTTAGATCTTGTAATTAATGTCGAGTGTGTGTGTCAATACTTAATAATCTCTTCTGAAAACCCGCCAGATCGTAAGAATACATGAATGATTTATGTAAATGTGATGTGGACGGAGTAAACTGAATACGACGATGTTTATGAAGCGTCCCGGTTCTCCTGTTGAGTACTGGGGAGCCGGCGTACAAATACTCGTATATTGAACATATAAGTCGTGTGATCAAAAATTGTATACGCTATTTACCTTTGGGTATATGTTATTTACAGAAAACAACCCACTTACTCTACTATTGCCGCTGTTATATCGGAAGCATGTGGAACAGTAAGTGTAAAAAAAACATCAATATCCTTCAGCTTATCATTATTCGATTAAGATTGCAAAAAATCTAATGATACAGCCCGTATATTAAGATACACTATTTGTATTTGTGGTGCCATGATGCAGAAATTGATTCGTTATTGGTGTGTACATTTAAATTTCTTCCAACACGAAGTAAACTTGTTACAATGTGCCTAGAGAATATTTAGCATGCTGTTTGCTAGGATTTAGTAATACCTTTGACATATAAAACTATGAAGATCGATTGAAACATTTGAGCCAAAAATCACTTCCTTTTCGTTTAAGCTCTTGGGTAACATATCCCCGTATTGACTGTAAACTCTGATCCTACGATACTGATCGATCAATCCTGATACGCATATCCTGTAAAATTCCTATTTATATAACTATGAAATGCACCATTGCACAGCCTGTAAACAGGATGATAAAGCAAAAGATATAGCCAACAATCCATTGGCTATAATAAGGGCAAAGTCGTCCAAAAATACAATATAAATAAATTAATAAACATACGAACTGATTCTGATATTATTAGATTTGTTTTTTTAATCTTATTATTTACAAGCTTTTGAATTTTGATTAATTTAAACATAAATTAGATCAATTTAATGTATGTATATCCATGTAAGTAATCTTAATAATTTTGTCGTGTTATGTAGCTGTAAGATCTACGTCACCCTATGTCGTATTAATACCCTATTTCGTAATAATGCTTCTTTCATTCTCAATGCCAATTTAAATAAATTTGACTTATTAATGTATATTATGATTAGTAAATATTGTATAGTGTATAGACCAAGAGCCAGCAACGTTTACAAGAAAGAATTTTTATGAAAGTTGGTTCTTTAATATATTATTTTCTATGCTCCCACAGACAGCATGCTGCCTATCTCGCTGCCGATAAGCGTTGCGTTCATTACTGCGCAGCTCACCTGTACAGGCGAAAATATTTAAATTAAATCATTTTAAGATAATTTATTTATTATCTTTTAGACACTGTTAGATTATGAATGAAAAAAAACCTTTTTGTATGTCTATAATTTGAATATTATTTTACTGATATATTAATAAAAGAAAAATTAATTTGCCAAAAATTAGTTCGGTTGTTTAGTGAACAGTCAGATCGATTTCATTTTATGAAAATAATACGTACGTAAAAGAGTAAGATGATCGCCGGCTGTGTGAGAAAGATAGCGACAATTGCCTTCATAAAATAAGAATCTGATACATACCTACTTGTCAATAACAAAAATGTCTGGCAATAATCTAATAGTGTCTAAAAGTTAATAAAAAAATTATCTTATAATGATTTAATTTAAATATTTTCGCCTGTACAGGTGAGCTGCGCAGTAATGAACGCAACGTTTATCGGCAGCGAGATAGGCAGCATGCTGTTTGTGGGAGCATAGAAAATAATATATTAAAGAACTAACTTTCTTTAAATTATCGTTCTTCCGACGTTGCTAGCTCTTGTACCAGTATATGAATACAGGTTAATGTGACTTGCATGTCGTTGCTTACCGTTACAAGTACTAGATGGCGTTACGAGCTTCCTGAATGACGCTAACGATTGTACTCTGGCGATTGTATTAGTAAAGATCGCTCGCTCGCTCCCGGATCTCCCTTCTCGCTTCCACGTTTTCTTTCTCGGTTTTCTTACGGCTTGTTCCTTACGATCTTTTCCTTACGGTATTTTTGTTACGGTTTTCCTATCACATTTTTTTTAGTTCGGTCGCGCAGAAAAATCTCTATCTCCTCCAAGCCTGCCGTAATGAACTTCGTTCCAAAAATATAATTTTATTTGAATATTATTACGCGGATATTATTGTCAGTTGCATTTTATGTAAATTCTGATACTCTGACACTGGAGGCTCTGGAGCGCACACACAGTGGCGCATGAGTCGACGCGAGTGACGCCTCTACATGCTCGCGCACTCTCAGCCGCTGGCGTTACTGCGGGAGTGAAGTGCTAGCATAACGTTTTTCGCTCCGAGAGCGCGAACGTGTAAAAGCGCGAAGCTTACTTAGCGCGTAAACATAGCGCATCACTCACGTTAGCTACGATATATTATGTATTAAATAAAATTTACATGTACTTCAATTTCTCATTCATAGCATCATTTTATTGTACATTATATTCTCTTAATTATAACAACTGAAAACTAGAAAGTTACTGAAGCGCTAATTGTATTATTATTAACAAGAAACTTTCATCTATATAAGTACTTGTATATAGAGTATTGCGATTTGTAGAATTATTCCGATTCAATTAACAGTGGTGGAGGAAATATATTAAGAATATAATATAAAGTATATTTATACTGATTCGTTATAAATCACTGTGTATATTTATTAACGACGAATGAACCGTTTAATGTAATGTAACAAGTGCTACGATTTGTACCTACAACGTTGTAGTTGTAAATGTGTGTAACTATAATTGTCTTGACCCAACCTGCACTACACTATGTAACAGATTGCTGACGCTGTAGATATTTCATATATTGCTAATTTCTCATAATCTATTAGAGAGCCAATTAAATAGTCATGTGTATTTAGACATTTATTAATATAGTTTTTTTGGATTTCGATATTTTCCTTATTAAATTGTTAGGATAAGATAGCTTCATAATAAGTAGGAAATATAGTTTTAGATTTGATTTTTAGTAAATAAATTTACCAATATATAAATTAAAGTGTGCGAAGCGTAAATTCTATACTGTATGTAGTTTTAATACAGTAGAATCTCTATAATCAAAATATATATATCAAAACATGACACTTTACTGGGCAAGCAATACTATGTCCCGCTCTGCAGGGAAGGCATCACTATGTACCGCTTTCAATGAAAGAATTCCGCTTTCTTCACTCAAAAACTATCAAAATCCCGACATGGAAAAAAATCTGGCAAGACTGCTCTCAATAGACGGTAATCGTCCGTTAATAACCATGTAAATTAATAATTCAAATCGGATTACATACAAAGTTATACAGCTAAAATGAACATAACTCTTTCTAAATCTTATCATTACAATGATACATTTATATTAGATAGGTATTTTTCAATGTAGATATAAATTGAAACTCTACTAGTATTATCTTTTTTACGAATTTATTTATTACGCCAGTTCGGACCATTTTTTCCCTACCCATTCGATACACCTCAAATGCCACGGCAGTGTGAAATACCGGCGGCCACCCTGAGCACTATTCAATAGCAGCAACAATATGGCAGCGGAAATAGCTATATAATGCACACCGCAGCTTTTTTAATTAATGTAATTATTTATTCAAGAGAAATTGTACATACACAGTGTAATAAATTAATGTCTGCCAAACTGTAAGCCAGTAAGTTGTAAACTTATGTATTGTGAGAGAAAACGATCTGTCCGTTGCTCTGATGGTGCGTCAATGTATGTATAATTGTTAGCACGTTCGTCTTTACTTATGAAACTCAGCATAGGTATAAATTGCACTGAAACACTGCGGAACGCTTTGCTGGCGTCTGTGTCTCAATTCTTTAACATAAGGGTAATCGTTTTTTTTTAAACGTGCATAGTCCATATCAAGGACTCATCCAAGTTGCCTATCAACCGGTATCGCGACCGAACTTTACCATATCATACATAAATGAATTGAAAATGAAATATTCGGTGTAATGAAGGATAATTTGACAACAATAGGACGTAGTTCTAATAAAGCAATATTTATCGGCATAGCCCTTAAATTGATAATGAAATTTTGCTTAAATTTATATATATGTGTGTATGTAAGAATATATGCCGGCCTTTAGGTATTTGGAAAAGAAATATATTTTTATCTGCCAATACAATGCTTTCTAACGTTAGCTGACATATTTAATATTAATGTGATATGTTAAGTATGACATTTATTACGAATTAATTCTGTAGTACCTTCAAGAAGCAATAAAAAAACTACATTGGCTTCGGCAATGTCGATGCGCGTCCATTGCTATTATTAATTTAGCTTTATTATTATAAAGACGGTTATAACTATTGTTCTTTATATACTTATAACATATGTAATTGATTAATGTAAACATAATTAACAATTAAAAGTATTATTAAGGTATATCAAATTTGAAAATCGAGCTTGTATAAATTATCTTTTACTGACACATCGAAAGTAACTTTCTTTCTTTACTTTACTTTTTTTCATTATACTGGTTCTAACTTGTTTTGGTATCGATTTTATTCAAAATCACCCTGACTTCATTTTAAATAATAATGAAATATTTCTGTAAATATATATCAAAACTTTATCGTAGTTTATGACAAAGACATCAGCTATGCATCTGTGCATTCTAGATTTATTCGTCATCATATTTAATAATGTAAGTGAGCAATTAAAAAATATATTATAGAGATAAAAATTATATACTCGATGTGTGAATTAGGCTTCGATAATTTTGATCCACAATCTAGATCGCTAGATATGGATAGGTAACTTTGACTATCCTTATATTATCTAATTTATATTGTAGTGACGGTCGAAGCTGTTGTCGTCTATGGGTATTAAAAGCCTTTTAAATGTTTAGTCATAACTAAAATAGTTTCATGAAATTAATATTCTATTGACTGCCTCGTTGGCCGCGTTGGTTGCGACTGCAACTGCCGATCGAGAGGTCCTGGGTTCAATTCCGGGGTCGGACACTACAAAATTTTTCTAATT
>DWTO01005194.1:0-10925 GCA_018244755.1 Jemadia pseudognetus
ATTTTGTTACTTTTTAGAGCATATTAATTTGTTTTGGAATAGATTTTTTTTTGAAGTCGGTTTTTTGTTTTGTTAATCAGTCGAAGCAACTTGGGCTCGCTACAAAATCCGGTGAACCTGTGGAGGTAATTAGGAGCATACTGACGATTAGAAAAAAAGCTTATCGTTGTAAAATAACGATAACTTTTTCGTAGTGAAGTAGCGGTCGAGCTTCGCGTATTCATCACATATGGGTAAGAGTATGTCGTACTTATAAATCATCAAGAACGTACCGCGTTTTGCGTACTACGTATCATTGCGTATCATCAGGTAGGTACAGTATTGATGCAGATTAAACGTGAACTATTTCATGAAACTTGAGTTTCACGCGGATTCTTTAATCGCGGAGTCTTTAATGATAATGTTATTAAGTTTAAATATTATATTACCGTTTCGCCCTACAGTTACTGTTTCCACAGTGTGAATGATTGCAGCCCGAAATATTATTGATTTAATCATCTTTTTAATAATACGAATTCAATATTCTTAATTGTGGATACTATAGAAGAACAAATAAAATATATGTATCTGTTTTTATTTCAGTCTGTATTTCTTAAAATAAAGACTGAAATATAAACAGGTATGACCAAAAAATATATAATGTAGTGTTTTTAGTAAACTTGCATTATGCTTAAAGTTGAAATCACAAAACATTATGAGAATAAAATGTAGGTACTATAAATAAAATAAAATAGAACGATAAGAAATTGGTTTTAATGCTCACTTCAGTCAGTAATGTTTTACATAATTGTGTTTATAGACACAACCTCGCATAAAACGAGTATCGCCGGAATTCAATGTACCTCTCTACTATATTCAAAATGCGCCGAGTGGGTAAGAGACAAAATATAAAGTAGCTGAAACGTTTTACAGTAAATATCTTAATGCTTACGTTTTCATTTCCCTCGCTCCCTCATTCCGTTTGTGGGAGCATTAACTTTTAATAAACACTAATGAAAAATGTACATAGATAATATTTCAGCTTTTATACTTTCCAGGAAATAAACTTCGTAATAACAGTGAAGATTAACTGAAATTTTACTTGAAAAATCTGAAGCCGTGTCTTAGGCTGAAAAGACCCTACAGTTCTGGAATTCAGTCTTCGGCTCCGGGGCACTAGTATTCAATCCTAGCATACTTCTTTATAAAATTATACGCGGCTTAAAAATATTATAAATTGGAAGGAAAATATACAGTGACTTGCAGACATTGGACTTCTCCTTAATGTTCCCTGAGCCATGTGAAGTCCGCCAGCCCACTGTTGGGCAGCGTGGCTGTCTCCGGGCTTAGCTCTTCTTAGTCTGAGATGAGGCCCATCCGCACGAGTAGAACGACACAAAATATGATTTCATCTATACCAATGCTTCTTCAATTCATCTTGATACTAATCATGTTTTTAATAACGCTTTTTTTGATCAATTATGAGACAATTATCTTATAATGTTTGTACCTAATATAATCTTACAGGTTTTTTCGTTATGAAATTTATACTTATTTATAATACAAAGGTTATCACATACTAGAGGCGTTCCACATAAGAGCTTCTAAACTTAATACTGGTACAATGAAAGCGAGGCGTTTGTAAATGGACTCAGTTTTCTTAAGCCCTCTGCGACATTGGAGTCATTCTAGTAATAAGTATAGGTACTTATATAAAATGTGAGAACAGGTAATAATATTCAAATTTCATCTCGTAACATTAGATACTCTTTTTAGTCAAGATCATCTCAGCATACTTTGAGCAAAAATATTTAGTTTACCGCATCGAGCAAAAAACAGCTAAATAAAATTGAATGAGGATCCATTCAATTTCATTCGGTCGTTTGCTTTAAAATTTGCTTGGCGTCAATAATATAATCACATTAATATAGTCTCTATGCTGTGTAAATATTTTTACCTAGTGCTTATATTTCTGGGTTATAGCACTTTGACCTAAATGGTTGGTGCAGGCGGAACGTTAGAACAATAATAAGCAATTTATAATATAAGTGTTTTATTACAAACTTACATTCATAGTTATATTGTTACGTTTAGCGAGTATCATTTAAAAAAAACGAAATTTATGTGTTTTTTTAAAGCGTTTTATCGCTTCATAATTCCAAATGCAATTTTACATTACAAGAAATCATCTGAAGGTTAAATTCTATACGGGAACGAATACGTAAATGAAGTTTTAAATAAGTAACATTTTTTTCAATAAATAAGAGACCAAATGAGACGAGCAATTGCAATATTCTGACGGGTTAGAGATTCCGATAACCCGCTCCAAATGGATTTACATGGAACAATGTTTATTGGGAAGCTTTGTAGATAATATAACCTAGCTCAGGAGAACAAAGCCGCGAGCACGGCAAAGTGAAACGCAAAATGTAGTTTCAGCAAAATGTGCGTTTTCAATTTATTTCGTTTCGACGTTTCAATTTAGTTGTCACATGTCGCAACGCAGACCTGCTTAGTTAAATTCAGTTATAAATCCAGTGTTAGCCTAGATTACGTTAGTTGGAGCTTGATTGCAATGTATGCTGTTTTGTTTCAGTACCAATGCATTCTTTAGTTTAGTTGCTACATTAAATATTACTGTATTTAATGAGGTATTAAAAATATTGTTCTTGTCAGCAAAGGTCTAAAATGGTTTTAAGTAATTGCTCAAAATTACTTTCGGTAAATTTAGTTAATAATAAATGTCATATCATGACAATATTAAATTGTGTATCATTATTATAACATGTGATTTGCGGTACTTATTTGCAAAAAAAAAATGCATAACAAACTTTTAACACCGTAACAAACGAAGCGATTTTACGATACGTCGAAGATTCTATAACAGAATATTCTCTACTTTCAAATTGGACTCTTGTATATCTAATTGTTGCAAATGTAACAATAGCACTCCAGTTTGTTTAATTTCTTGAAGATGTACCTATTTATTGTTTGTAAAATAATTAATGCTCCTTTGTCTGGTTTAATTGGTTTTTAAACAGAATTGTTCTATATTCGAGATATAGTAAAATGAAAATATTATTATCAGTTGGTTTTATTTCCAAAAACCTTATTGTCAATGTAATTTTATATTTACAGAGTAGTATAAGGGTTATATAAAAAGGCAAAACACTTGTAAAAGGCATAGTTAGTTTCACAAAAGTTGTGAATAAAAAAAAAACTTGAGTTATTTTATTTTAGGTTTAAAACGTATAGTACTGACCTATGTAGGTTACAAAACTGACATGTGTAAAGCGCTTCTGCCTCTTTTTGTTTCTTTTATTATCTTTTCCCTGACCATCGAAACTCGGACGATATTCAAATTCCTTTCTGTACGCTCACCCTGGTTAGTACACTTTCATACATTTCCGTATTAGTTTAGTTAGTAGTAGGTACTACACTTTCATACATTTCCGTATTACTCGGATCAGTTGGAACTTCTGTGCTTTGTCTCTTCACGCTTGAAACTTGTTTGATATCGACTAGATAGAGTTGGATCGGAGTGGACATAAATGAAAAACAAGTGAATGTTGAGATGATGGCAATTAGGGAGCAATTTTGGAGAAAAACATGTTGCTTCAAGGCTTCAACCCCAATTAAGCCGAGAACAGGACAGGAGAGTGGTGGCTATTAATAACAAAGACAACGTAACATACATATATTGGCGCAAGTAATATATGATTTGCGAAAGGCTGCAGGCAGAAGCTGGATGCGGCAAGCCGAGGACAGGGCGTGATGGCGCTCTTTGGGGAGGCGTATGTCCAGCAGTGGACTGAGATAGACTGATGGTGATGATGAAGTAATATAGGACCGGCTTGTAAGTCGAGTTCTTGGAAGTGTGAGTGCTCCTCTGCCTACCTCGTCGGCGATTACAGGTGTGATGTTATGTTTCGCACGCTTGGTACCTACCGTGCTAGAAAGGGGCTTCCTTTCTTAGTTATCTGTTCGTTGCGCTTAGAAATTAAAACAGGTACGCCAACAAAAGAACTCAATACGGTTTGAGTTTCACAATGGATCTCTAAAAATTTATATTTCGGAACAGTTTATGTTACTCTGGACGGAAACAAGCATTCTTAAAATCATACCTATTGTAAAAATTTAATTTGAACCTTATTACAATGTATGTAACGTCGAAATTCATAGAATTAATTTTCTGTATCGCATGATGAAAACGTGTGGGTATAAACACGAATTAGAGGCTATGCTAAAAGACTGAAAATTATGAGCAAATATATATTATTACGGATTCTAACCACCGTGATCCTCGCCTCACTTTGAATACTATGGAGTATTATGAAATTCTGAAACGCTCCGACCATGTTTCAGTTTCAGTCCTTCAAAATGCAATTGTTTTTAATGTTTATTTAATTTTGACAATGTGAATTCATGTATTTTTAATTGTCGATTTGTCGAATTGTGCCACGAAGCAATTCAGTTGTATTTCTCGAGCGAACAATCACTGATTAAAAGATAGTGAAGTCCTATCATAATTATACGAAAAACTTTGTGCGAAGAGATTAGCAGTGACGTTCGAAGTACAATAATTATAATAATTGATAGCAGCACGAACTATTGAAGTTATAGTCAACGCTGTATCGGATAACAATTGTAGTATTTTATTAATTAGACCGGTTCGCGGTGATCTGATATGCTTCCTAAAGTACATCCTTCCTAACGGCCAATCAGATTAAAAACTGCTGTAGCAATTTGTGACGTCAGACCGCTAATACCATTATACGTTAATGTATTCAGCGTAATTTGCCTTAAACAAACTGTTATCTACACTCATTGCTCAGAATAATCACATCGTAAAAACTCAGCGCAAACGTGGACTGTAATACAGTTAATTAAGATAAATAAAAAAGTTGTTCCAACATTATGCTGACCAGCCTATTTGCAACCACGTGAGGTCGCGTGCCGCGGTCGCATGAGGGTGAGAAGTGGTTATTTTTATTTCAGAATTAGGTTACAAACATGTCAGCTTATAACATTACCCGTCGTGAAACTCGTTAAGGCTTTAACATTAATCATAGTAAGTAGATGACTTCGATGTTCTATTTTCAAGTGAGTTAGTTGTATTGGTTCGCTAGATGGCGCTGTATTCAAATTGTGTAGTAATAAGGTGTATTTTAAAACGCAGTGTTATTTTGTGGAATATTGTAACACGCAACTTGGAATATACATTCAAAGGGTGCATAGTTCGTTACATAGAGAAATAATTAGGAGAAACCTGCTCTTTTTTCTAATCCCACATTTCCAGTTACAAATAGCGTTGTAATTTATTCAGATAAAGATGTTAAAACAAACTAATCAAAAAGTATTTGGCAACTTTTATTGGTAAAGGATGACATAGTTGTAATTTATAAACACTACACGTCAACAAATTTTGTGATTTTACTAACTGATAATCGTTTCAATATTTCTCCTAAATTTATGTTCAATTGAGTGGCAAAATATTAATGTTTCTAATGGATTTGAAATGGGTATCGCTATCATAGGAAGTACCGAATACGCAGAGAATAATGAAAATCAATTTAATATATTGAACGATTTCGAAGCATCCGTAGCTTACGTATATTGCTTCTGAGTGATTGCTATATGGAGTTTAAGTAAAAACGATTACGATTATAAAATACGTCTTGGAACATATCCACATTCAGTTATGAAAATAAAAAAGCGACAATTTTACATAAGAATATAATTGAATGTAATCTTACTAGAATGACATAGTACATGCAAAACTTAAAAATAAATTAACAACTAAAAATGAAGAATGAAGTAAGATGTTAAAGACTCAGAATGAATGTAGAAGAAGCGCGGCGGTCAGTAAGGATAGAGATATTCGACACTCGGTGCTCTCTGCCTACCCTGTAAAGGTCCTAGCGTGATGATATGTATATGGATGTAAAGACTGAGAAGTAAACACTGTAAAATATAAATAGAAGTATCATAAGAATGTAAGGGCATTAATTTGCAAATCTTCAAAAGTTTTAATGACTCTTCCATTTAACTCAACACTTCAACATTCAATTCATAAAGCTATTAAGAGGAAGACAAAAGACCATTCGTACCCAATGATCTTATTATAAGTACGTCTATTGTCTAGTAGACTTCGGAAAGATGAACTGTAAGTAACTGTACCTCTATAATTGTTACATCTCATTCAAGCTTGGATTTTGCAGTATTCTTCTCTGGCTATACCTTCGGTGTCTTGCTTCGTTTCCTAAAGTGAATGAGATAACTTATATCCCGACTCAGTTTTCTTAATTGTATTTTCTATTTTATTCACAAGATCTTCAATGTCATCAATAACCTTTAACTATTATTCATAATTTATATTTGCCTTGTACTACTTTTTTCTATGCAATTCTAAATAATACTCAAAGGTGAAATTATTTTCCATTCTTCGAATGCCGATGTTCAAGATTAAATCTCTAGAGATTTTTTGAGGAAAAATTTTATATTACATGTAGTTCGCCGTGGTATTAAGAAATAGTAAAATCCTAATGTATGTTAGCGTTTAGACATAAATATATTATTGACAATTATTTTGCAGTGAATCTTTGTAAATAAAAGTAGGGTTAAAAGATGAATGAATTTTGACCTCGTAATCTGGTTATAAAAAAAACGACAATTTAACAAAACCAAAATATAATCGACGCTAACAATATAGCTGTAATTTTTTCTACAGAACTTACAATCGATATTTGTAAAGTTATTAAAGTCAATAAAAGTCATTTAAAGTCATTAAAAGCATAAATTTATAGGGTCCTTCTAACAGTTAAAAATATAATTTGAAATATTATATATTCTTCTGGTATCACTTGTGGTATTGGTTTTATTTATTATCATGTTATAATTGGGTGTGCACAAAGAGTTGGAATCATAAAAGTCGGAGATTGTTAAGGCGAATCAAAGTAATAAATGACGCAGTCATATTTAAAATCGGCACAGGATTATGAGTCTTAAGAACGACGTATCGACAATACAGACCTAAGTAATTTAATAAATTTTCCCGCAACAGCCGTAACAAGATTTTGACTTGCTACTGCAGTTTATAGACGTGCACAATATAATAGTTTAAATATAATTGAAGTTATAAATGAAACCAGTCATAATATTATTAACAATCATTCACACTTAATTTACTTAATGCAGACCGAAATCTCCCAAACCAAATATACGTTTTAGTAAATTTTTACTCGCTTTTCATATAATAAATAATACAGCTTCATACTTACAATGCCACTATCGTTTTTCATTATTTCATCTGTCATTGATATTTTGATACAGACAAGTAATTAAACGTCCCGAATTAGTCATTATTGTTAAAGCTTACACACTGATGATATACGAACAAGCAAATTCTTGTTGCTTGTTTAAACCAATCAAATGTTAATCAACGAATTGAAACATTAGAAAATAATCCTTCAGCAAAATGGATTATAGAAATTTTCGTTTGTCCTAATGCAGTTTCGATATATTCGATATTATTTCAATTAGATTAGAGCAATAAATTTTAGTTTCATCAATGACTTCAATGAGTTACAAGCTTATCCTAACAATAGATATCTAATGATCCTTGTACGAGTGTACTGGTCATTATGAGAAACTTTATTCATCAAGGACCGAAGCTATTTTAAACTTGCTAATGACAGGTGAAGTACCAACTTTAATATTCCATTAATAACTATTTGTTTGTCTTAAATTATTTGAACACTTCAGTATTCCATTCAGTTTATAGACTTAATCTTCGGAATAATAACGATATCTTTTGTATATTACGCGTTTGTTTACTCCTCTGTTTCTACAACACCAATCATAAATATAATTTATTCTTCTATCTGTCTCACAGCTAGTAAAATAAAGTGTAATCTATTAATCTGACTTCAACTTTGACCTCATTAACGGTTTCGTACTTATTTTTATTCTATTTGGCAATTAACTTTCATAACATGACTCCTTTTTCTATACTAATTGTGACGTATCTGTCATTCGGTATTGATATCTTGAAGTTCCTTTTCATACTTCGATGAGTATATCTTCTCCGGGTCATACATCTCGATTAATTGGGTCCAAGCATCCTTTTCATGGTTCATTAAATGTTTGATCACTTTACGAATGTTGATCCTCTGTTTATCTGTACACTTGTCGCATCCATTCTGTAGGGCGTCTATTATGTGAGCTGAAATTAATAGTTAGACCAAATGAACTGCTGCTATGGTTGAATGTTTTCAGTAATTGTGAAAGATAAGTGTTTCGTAAACACGCCAGAGTATCTTTCGTACAAATATAATCCAGTTTACGTGTTTATTGCCCAAAAAAGTTATATATAATCTCAGAACAAAACATTATCTTATCTAACATCAGTAACATGTGCGCTGCTACTAATTTGGGATGCCTTGCGTCTTCTATGTATATTTAATACACACTTCTAAATCCAATAAAAGGAAATAAAATTGGTAACTTTTAAATTGTTTTGTATTACGTAAACGAATACTTTTTAATACACGTTTGTTACCTCGATACCATCATAATTAATTTTTCGAATGAGCGTATTTTCGTTTCTCGAAATTTCATTTTACTGAAGCAACCGTAACTATAAACATACACAAAAATATAAACCGTCATAAAACCATAGACATACGTAAGATCATTTTCTCGAACATTCCATTTCATTGTGAGCATTGTAACGAATAATTTATTATAATGTCCGTATTTACGAGCACTCGTATTAAATCTTTGTGTAATGTATTATTTTGGTACAGTAAGTGTGAATTGTTCTGTTGTATGTACGGACGTAATATCCTGTCTGGACATTGTTACGGACGGACGTTCTTGGAAAACCTGGGGCGTGTATACAACGAGTACGGTATATGCGTTAACCGTCTTGAAGTATATATATTACTTAAGTATAATTTGAGTTGCGTTTGCTAAACTTGTGCTATTTGAATCTAAGTTAAGGGATCCCTTATTAGGTCCGTGAGAAACTTAGGGGAGGTAATAATGTTAATAATAAAATTAAATTTATTCTAGATAAGACAGGCCAAGACAATATGACCATAGAATATACGATCATTTTCATAGCGCTTTTAATACAAAAAATTACACATTTTATTAACAACTGGTAAGCAGTTATTAACGTAACGTTACGCATATTAACGTAGTCACCTATGTATGTGAGCATTATAATAATAGTGTACCAAAATGTATATTTTGTGTTTCAATGGGTTCAAAACTTACATTTCAGTTCTCTCCCTTCCGGCGTGCACTTGCCGGTCTCCGTCATGCATTTTATATACGCTGTGAGTAAACGCTTGTTTCCCAGTATTTCGTCGATATCCAGATTGTCGTATTTGTCCGTGTAGCTCTGAGTGTGAGTTGCGATGAAGAGGACAGCCAGGATTGGGGCGCAGAGTAGGAACTTCATGCTGTGAATAGAGTTGGCCACTCAATTATGATAGGAAGTGGGGAATGTTGGCTGTTTAATGATGTGTCTGTTTATTAGTTAAATATACCTATTAATGAAATAATTCCAATGATATAAATTATAATTTCTCTCATATTTTACTGAAATTAGCAGTTATTTAGTGACATTAAATTGACTACACCACCGGCCAGTCTAAATTATTCAATGATATTATAGATCGGCTTTCGATGTTTTGTTTTATCTCCCTTGTCAAGTACAGCAAGTATCACTTCTTGAATAGTTAGCGATAACAACTACAATAATATGATAATAATAATTATATAAATAGTTTAATTACTTTTGTTTTTTTTCAGGTAAGCTATCGATCCACAGTAACTGAGTTCTCCACTTTATTTGAACGAACGTAAGTTAAAAACGGCGATACACCGGTAAAAAAATAAACAAGCACCGCATCTAAATAACACTTGTTACGAAATTAAGTATTAAACTGTGATTGTTTTAAATTGATTTTACCTTTTATACTATAACAAAAACCTTACCAAAGCCCTTGAAGCGTTGAATAAATTTCTTTGTGGAAAACACGCGATTACTGATCTTCGTAGTTTTCTTGTTAAAACAGACTCATTGTTTGACAATGAGTTGTAAATTATGTTGAACAATTGATTAAGAAAGTTGTGATTTAGAATGCGATCGCCCTTTCCAGGGATCTTGGGTTCAGATCGCGCCATCGTGGCCTTCTGTACTAAATTCTTAAATATTATATCACTTGTTGTAATGGCGAATGAAATCGTCGTGAATAATGGTGCATACTAACTTCAAATAAAACGTAATATCAAGCCTGTGGTCCCGAAGAGGTACGTTACCAGTTACGTTTACGTTCCTCTATGGAATAGGTCGTGAGTCTATTGCCATACACCGGGCACAAACCCAGACTCCGGGTCACTACCAGAAAATCTAAGTTAGAAAAATCCAATAGTGCCCGATCTGGGATTTGAACTCAGGAACTCTCGATCGGCAATCGCGTTTGCAACCATCTGGCATTACATAATGTATTATATATTTTAATGTTACCGTTAACACTTGATGGACGGTCGTACCTAAACTTTACTAATCCAATTTAATTCTGGTAACTAACAACAATTTAATTACATACGCGGGAGGTCAGAACTTATTAGTTATACACATAATGGAATGTTAACTCTGAACTGGTATTAAATAGCACTTTTGACTACTCGTAATCTAGTTTGGAATGTTGGGATTAACTTTGTAACTATACTTTGTTTAAGTGCTGACCAAATAATATATTATATTATTAATGGAATATCATTGGTGTTAGACTGCCTCGTTGGTCGTGTTGGTTGCAATTGCGACTGACGATCGGGAGGTCCCGGGTTCGATTGCCGGGTCGAACACTACAAAAATTTTCTAATTTAAAATTTTCTAGTAGTGGTTCGGAGTCTGGATATGTGCCCGATGC
>DWTO01005195.1:0-10925 GCA_018244755.1 Jemadia pseudognetus
CAGGTCCGGTTAGTACATTCAATGCGATGAGTCAAGTTTGCATGATGTATCGGAGTCTTGGTTGTACCTACCGATTATCGAGTCTTCTCAATTCGTATATAATTGAATGTGTGAATTTAAAACCAATTGTAGTATTACCGCATCAGAGATAAAATAAGTAGAAAAGTTAATAAAACGTAAATTAGTAATATCAATCTTCTACTATTTTTGGTAAAATGTGTACATAATGTACATAATTAAACACTTGTAGCAAATTTGATATGTATTAATGGATGAATATGTACGCAAATTATATAATTATTCATAAAGATTGTACCATATTTCTACCTTAGTGTACTCCTTACTGTGTAAACCAGCTGAGACATCCAATAGTTGTCAATGTGTTCATTAAAAGTTAAATAGGTTTTAAATTTACCAAATTTTAATGTCATTTCATTGCATGCCAGATTCTCCTTCTTATGACATAAAAGAACGTCTTAATGAATTTTGTCAAGGATATTATTCATCGCATGATCGTATCTAAATATTGTAACGTTTTTAATTGTCTTTAAGGTATACCTAATATAAAATTAGACAGAATGACAGTAATAAAATTATTCCATATTATTATGTTTAAGATAATTCGTCCTTCTTAAAATGCAGTTTCTACTGATGCATTTTTGCCTGATATTTAAATACAGTCAAACATTTGTCAAGTAGAAAATAACATTTTACAACATTTACCAAACAAAATGTGGGAATACCTTATAATGTCTTCATTTCTCCGTATTACGTTAATCTATTCAGGTTAAATAGTACTTAGTTAATCTTAACTCTAAGCACTTATTTCAAGTACATGACTGATATTTGTTTAATAGCAATTCGCTGTGACGTATCATTAGGTTTACACAATTTTGTAATGATTTAAAACGTGACATCACGCCTGTAATCTCTAAGAGGTAGGTAGAGTAGTGTAGTACGCTGCTTGCCTGAGAGTCTATTTTCTATACACGGGGCACAAATCTAGACTCTATGCCAAAATTAGAAAATCCACTAGATAATCTGAATTAGGCAATGATTTAATTTTAAAGTTTTCCCAGCAGTTAGTAAGTAGTTTTCCACGTACCCTCAATATTAATTCTGATGAGCAATAAGACTATGAGATGACTACGAGAATGGTCACATCGCTGTGCTAGCCACCGAAACCTTAAACAGTTAGATTTAGGCAATAGATTCACCATCTTTTCCATATAGAAACGTAAATGTAATTGCTTAAAAGTGGGAGTGTATTACTCCTCTGCCTACCTTTTCGGGGATTACACGCGTGATGTAACGTATCTTTCTACTTCTCTATCGGCATTCGCACTTGGAACCAACACGACTAACGAGGCTTTTTAAACTATGATCCAGTTTACTTACAAAAGTACTTATGGTCGTATACATTGGGTCAACAACGTGTTAAAATAACGTTCACTTTATCAGTTCCTGTAATAGTTATCTACGTCCTTACTCTATCTGTAGATACTCAACGACCAAGTTACGTAAATAGCACAAATTAATTTGTCATTTAAAGAACTGCTTTGGTTTCATTACGATAAGTGGTGTGCGCAATGTGAAATTACTAGTAAGTACTCCAGCGAAGTCACTGAGCGGAAAATGGCCCGCATTAATTTTACTTACCTATTTACATGGCCTTTGATCGTATACATAATGGTGTGGAAGTGACAACGTCATCAGTTTGCCAAAGAATATTTGTTTCGCTGCGTAACTGTTCACTGTTATAGAATTCTATTTTTCTCTGTAAAGAAATTGTGTACTAAATGTAGGTCAAGTTTGCTTTAAGGTATGGACCCATTTACACGAGATCATTTGACGAGCTATTCCATTAATTCAAGTCATTATTGCCATTGTGTAAATACATGTGAGTAATGTGTGTAAAATGGAGTGTTTTGACACCATAGAAAGTAACAGTCTTTGAAGTTGGCATTGTTTTCAATTATCCGCGTCCTTCCCTCACTACAAATTCATTGCCTTTGGTCGTATTCGTTCGGTAGCCTTCTGTAAATAAATAGCTACCTTTAAACCAGTATAACAAGTAAAAATACAATAACTATACACGATGTATCCCCACTTAGCCGATAGATAGCAGATATTGGCCTTATATTTGAAACTGTTCGAAAACTCTAAGATATCGCTGTATTTGTCTTTGCGATTATCTACAATTCAATCGGTCCGACTTAACTTCTTCACCTTGTCTCCCATTATCCATAAAGCTAATGTTGATAACAGTTTACATGGCGTGACGTAAGTTATTGTTAGTCTCCCCACGATCTGTGAGAAGAATAGTACAAAGTAATTTAAATTTAATACGTTCGTGTTTGTGTCACAATTATTTTATCCACCATTAAAAACCCATTAATAGTAAACCGGTGCTCAAAATTCGACAGTCGGTAATTTGTCACACTTTTAACACTTTATGCTCTAAATTTTTATTTACAAACCTATTTACCTAGGGTAAGAGGACATCAGGTAAGGTAAGGGGTCGACGGCCTTACATTGTTAACGGGCTTTTTTATCTGTACCCTTACCTGACGAGATCGTTTGGTGAATAAAGACTAAAGGGAAGTCTTCAAAATATGTACATTAAGCAGTCAAGCAGTAGCTTGGAGTTCTTCGCCACAACGATAATGTGTAATGGTCAATTTTGTAACCTTTGGTGTAACCTAAATGACAGAGCTGTCGAGCAATACACAACCAATCACGCTAGTGCTCATTCACACGTCGCGTCGGGGAGCGAACGGTAATAGAACAATTGTAAGACACCTATGCACTATGATTTGTGCAATAACACTATTGTTCCACGACAATTTGCGTTGATCTTTCAAATTACATCATCGCAGAAACATGTAGACGACTGAATATAATTCCTGAGCACCGAATGCCTTTGCTTTACTTATATTACAATAAAAATATGAGCGATATCAAATATTATAAACATATTACGCATTTATAAAAGGCAATATTAAATACAATTCATTTAGAAAGATACATAAAAAGGAGAAATTAGAATACACTAACAATATAATCTATGGCAGTGTTTCTTAACCCGGGGTCCGCGAGTATGGGTATGGGGGTCCGCCGTCTTATCCATGGATATTTGAATTAATAAATGTATGCCAGCCAGTCTCGTAATCGTTACGACGAACCGACCGAGTCCGACCGACTGATGTTAACCTATATATTATTTATTTAGTTGTAAAAAAGCACCACCCACCTTAACATTAGTACAGTATTTATAATTTTTATTGAAAAAAAATTTCAGTTCTAATCTGTCCTAAATTTATTCCTGTTTTTTACTAAGGGGGTCCTTGATATTGCGTTTGATTTTCTAGGAGTCCGCGGACTTCTATGGATACGAAAACATTGGCAATTAATTCTATCGACGAGGTAAACGCTATTTTTGTGGAGACCTCCGTATTTCAAGGCGTGGCCCACGTTTCCGGCCGTTCATTCAGCGCCATTGTCAATGCTGAATTACTGAGCCGAGACCACAGATAAAAGATGACGAATTGAGTAATCCCTCATTTAGGTATGCGCGTCATTCAAGTGTACAGAACAATGAAACGCGAAAAGCTAATCGTTCTAGAAACGACGGCAAAATTAAAGATTAAGGCATCAACAAATTTTGTATTATACAGTAATGCCGAATTCACCGAATTTTCTATAGTATTTTCTATCCGACTGTACAAGGCATATACCTATTATTTATTCCATAACTTCTTGATAAATTGAAATAGACTCTGTTTATATTTCGTGATTTAGTTAAATAACGACCCTATTAGCTAACGATGTTAATTACTTAATGTAACTTCTTGTTAACCTCGAAGTTGTAGGTGTATAAAATATAATTACGTATCTTATTTACAAGTTACATTTTTTGTTATAAACGTGAGCTCTAGTTAAGAGTACTTAGTTATTGCAGTCCATTTACATTTCAGTTGAATTTCAAATATGATTTATCTGATGTCAGCTGAACGTTCAATAAAATGCTCGGCTTTGTAACTTGTACCTCCCGTTGTTTTTGAATGCGGTACCCTGAAATCGTATGTATATGTACATATCATTTCATTTTTTTTGTCGACGGTACTAGTTTTGTAATGTCAGCTTAATACTTGACTGTTTGTGTTGATAACGTTGCTATTAATAGTTACATACAGTTTTACAACAAAACTCAATTTTTATTTATTCACTAGTATTTCAATGTTTTTTGTATCATTGTGGTAATCGCCTGATAATCAATATTCATAATGAAATCGAATAATAGTGAAAATATATAAATGTAACAGCACGCCTATAATCTTCAAAGATGTAGGCAGATGAGTGTAGTACACTCCCACGTTTCACAAGTTACTTCTATGTCCCATTATGGAATAGGTGGTGACCTGGTGACTCTATTTCCATACACCAGGTATATTTCCAGACTCCGAGCCACTATTAGGAAATGTAAATTAGAAAAATCCAAAAGTACTCGACTCGAGATTTGAACCTAGTACCTCCCGATCGACATTCACGCTTGCATCCAACACGACCAAAGAGGAAGTTAAAATCTATAATGTTCGTTATTTTTATACAGACTTATAAAACTGTCGTAAAGTACGAATAAAACTGACACACATATCAGTAGTTACATGTATGTGTTCAGTGCATCGTCTGTCTCCAAACCACCTCCACACTCGTGTCGCACCGCTCACGTCGAGTTTCACAAGCCACCTCAATATCTGTCCTTAGCTACTAAAGGTTTCGTTGAGTCACCTGACCAGGTGAACGACTGTTTTATTGTGCCGTTATGTTAGAGAAGCGAATCGAATCTGTACTCATCTGATTTTAAAATTTGAATGCAAAAATTCTACGCCCACAGCGTGTATTCGACGATAATACTCATGTTTTACTTTAATTTATTGACTCTTATGTCGCCTGCGTCGTACATATTGTATAGAGTGCATAATATATAACTAACTGGACGACCGAGCTTCCCTCGGATTGTATTGGAGTTAAATGACAGTTTTTATTTTCTAGGCATTTCGAAGGGTAACCGTAAGTTAATAACACACATACTACAAATTATAGGTACCCAAATCCGTATTTTAGGTTCTCAAAGATGTACTTTCTTTTCTTCAACCTCACAACAAAATAACAAAAGAAAAGTATTTTAAAATAGTCGTCCTTTTTCATAATTGGTACAAGTTGTTTTAGTAGATTGTAACTGCAAAACCGTGAAAATCTCATAAAAATGTTCAATCCTTTTAGGGGTGGAATTTCGGAAAATCCGTTCTGGCATCGAAATCAGAATCGAAAATCCGTCATGGCAAACACAGAACAATTTTATTACCAAAAAACCAAAATCGTTAGAGCGGTTAGCGCGGATCCCTAAATAATCAAACATAATTTTAAGAACCCTTAACAAAAGAAATAGGAATAAATTTATGACAGTTTTTTATATAATTGAAAAAAAAAACAATTTAACAAAAAATACTGTAAATACTAATGTGAAGGTCGGTGCTGCCTTTTTACAACTAAATTATTAATATTTGGTTTAATGTCAGTTGGTCAGTCTTGGTCGGATCCCCGTAACAATAATGAGACTTTGCTGGCATTTGTTTATTGATTCAAATGTCCATAGATAAGACGGCGGTCTCCCATACACATACCCGCGGACCCCCAGGATCCGCGAACCACAGGTTAAGAAACACTGGTTTAAAGTTTTAGATTAAACAGATAGATAAAGCGTAGGTAAACATGGTGTAAATCGTCGACAGTGAATTTTATGTGGATTAGACACGTGTAGTACAACACATTTTTAAATTTAAGCGAAACAGCTGTATAACGGGATTTAAATGTTATTTGCTCATCACGTTATCGCAATTAGCTTTTTAGTACGACTATAATAATATACTGTAATAGGTGTAAACAGATTGTTGTTCTGTGTTACAAGATTGTCTGTGATGTAGGTACCTGCGAGTAACACATGTGCTGTGGGATACAACAGCATGTACACTTGTATATTAGTACAGGCTGTACGAGGTACAATCTACGTGTAAACTAGTGCGTAACACGTAAAGTAGTACAAAATGTCACATTAAAATATTACTCAAGATCCGTTACTTATGTTACATGTAACTCGCACACATGCGAAGTTTTGGATGATGTGCAGTTTTCACTTTCACTTTTCACCTATAAATATTTACTTGTGCTAGTCGTATTTGTAAAGCCGTTGTTCAGAAAAAAATATTTTTCCAAGGAAATACTAGTTCGGAAGTATTCGCGGCATAAAATTAAAAAAAAAATACGATGTCCATGACACACTATGCCTACAATATTTAAACAGAGTACTAAAATATATTTATTATGTCTAAACACTAAGATCTTACATATTATATATGATAAATAAATAAGGATGTGAGTTGATAGTGAGGTAAAAACAAGAGGGGTTAAAATATCGAGTTGGATGCAGCTTATACTGTATTTCACAAACACAGGTATTGAAGTAAGCGGGCAGGGTTAGACCACGCTTCTTAATAGTTTTAAATTATTGAAGTGCCTAAGTCCACTGTCCTCCAACATACCTTTACGAATTACCTGATAAAAACAACCGGAATTAGCTGCTCTGAAAAATAAACTGTTAATCTTAAATCTAATCAAATATGCGTAGTTGCCACGTCAATTGCATTAATAATTGATCCGAATTTAATTGACGGCTAAAAGTTTTAAATTAAGACCGTTCAATTAGTGATAAATTCAAATTTCAATCAGAATTCTGTTGAATGACAGATACTATAAGGTACAAATTTCATTAAGCTCATCTCAAATTATAACCATGACTTTAGCAGTTGGTCGTTTTTTGCTCTGTTCGTGAGGGTTCAGTCAACATCGTTCGTAAAAAAATTCGCTTTAAATAGGCTGAACGTACTAACCAAAGCGTCACCATTGTGAGAAGTATGCGTAGATAATTCAAAAACAAATAATACATGTGAAAGATTAGATATAAAATAAGCACTCGACTTTATTGCGTTTGAAGTGTACACAATAATCATTGAAACTTTACTGCACTCGAGAAAAGATGAGATCTCTTATCAAAGTAACAGTTTGTATTATCTTTAATGGTTTTTACTATGTTTTAAAGGTCAGTCATTTTATGTTTTGTTTCTTAACAATAAAATATTTTACGGTATTTAATATGCATTAACGAACATTGACCACGTACATACCTACGTCTCTACGATACTTACCTGTACTCTGAGTCAGTATGTTTACGTAATGCTTATTTGATAAAAATAAGTCTTTTTTCTCATCCTATTTTGTCATAACTAGTTTATAGACTTGTTTAGCTGGGCACTGATCACTAAAAATATCTCGCTAGATACTGTATATGGTTTTCATGCCAACGATTTTAATGCAAGCGGTAAATTTTAATATACGGTTACTTTTGGAGGGTACTTAGATAGTAATTTTACAAGCTAGTTGTGATCATTATAAGCATTTGATTTTATTGCATACTTACTAAACAACTTGTGGGACTTTATTATAAAGAATCCTGAGCTAGTACCGTCAGTGCTATTGGTATTATTTGAAACATACTTAAACATAATAAATTCCATAATAATTAAAAGGACTCCTTACTCAACGTCGTCAGGGTTTTATGCAGGATATAAATAATATAATAAATAATTCACGACAAAGACATAACGTCGTGTATCAATATTAAATGAGAGAATGTAATGTAGAATCTCACTCTGAATAAGGGATAAATTATTCTCAATATTCAATTATATCCTCATCGATCATCAGATCCTATGGTTGGTAGTTGGACACCCTGCTGATTGACGACACCCACGGTTGACGCTAGGTTAAGGGTTGCTACGTTATTGTCATATCATTGAATTACACATGATACTAAATAGTTAATCAATCAGATCAGTAGGAGCTCCATATGTCCCTTCAACAACTAGAACACAACACAATATCTACAACTGCTGAACAAATGTTCTTTAAAAAAAATTGATGTAGTCAGCTTTCAAACAAACAAAATCTGTTTTAGAACTATCGTGCCACTGTAAGGCATATAAACATCTATTTTTTGCCTTGGCAGTTAAAAAAGATTAGGACTGAATCTAAATCTAGCTACCTCACAGTTAGCATAAGATACCAATGGATACAGATGTTAGTATATTAGCAAACAGCCAGTTATTTTCTATATTTCTAGTAAAAGAATAATAGAAAATCTATCTTTACTGTAGACAATAATTATGTGATCTTGCTGTGTAGAATGGGCAGTAGGTATGTCAGGTTGGTGATTAAAACTAATGGTTATAATTACAACTTTAATGTGAACTATTGTTCTATATTCACCGGTATCATTAAGACAGTACTTACCTAGAAACAATTGGCATAAACTATATACATATATATGATACAATGTTAATTCCTTATAAAGCCGTTCGTTATAAAGAAAACTCCCTATAACATAGAATTAGTTCAATTTGTTTGGTTTAGCACAAAACCCATACATTAATTCACGCTTTACAATGCAACAGCCATTCTCTATTACGAAGAAATAATGTCATATTTAGACATCAGTAACATATTTAACAATGTAATTTTTTTTATAATCAGCTTACAAAACTATTCTTTTGATATGCTCAAATTTCTAAGATACCTAAACGTATACTAGATACTTAAAGAGCATCTGGCTTTTGTTATTGTAAATTGCCTTAACAAGTGTGCTACTATTCTTAGATTATATTGTCTGTTGTTGTTGTCTGTTCTAATCTATATAGGTTATATTGAAATTTTGGTTGCAGTTACTGAACTTAAAAAATACAACTCAAATATGTATTGGCATGGCAAAACACATCAGGCAAAGTTAACAGAATGTGTTCAGAATAAATTGCCTATTGATAGTAAGTAAATTAGAAATGATTGTAATTGGTTACATTTGGTTTATTTTTCTCCTCCCTCCATATAGCGAAAACTCTTCGTAACAAACAAAATGTTCTGTCCCTTAAAGTCGTTATAAAGAGTTTACACTGTATTACAAAACATACTGCATGCCGTCCAGAAACATATGTTTAGAACAAATCACATTCAAGGTTTCTTACTTGATACATCATTTATTGCAATAAATATACATATTTTATAGCATATTTTCATTGCATCAATTTATCTCCACCAGTCATTACAGTAGATAAGTACTTATATTACATTAAATAAGACTGGAGTCTAAAACCAAGCCATGCCACATTTAACTGAGGTTATTTGTGCCACTGTTTTAAAATCAATAGGTAGTGTGCCATCCCACTGTGTTAGAGATTTGGATAGGACAACAGACATATCTAAATTTGGCATTAGATGTTAATATGCTGAAATTAATATAAGATCGAATACAATATTCTTGCTTTCTATATTCATAAAAACTGAAATAAACATTATTATTACTCCAGAACTCAAGTGTAAGGTACATTACAAGCTAGCATTTATTCTATAATTCTGTAATTATAGAAAATGACAGTCAATGCCAGTTTAATTATATACAATACATTACAAAAAAGGTTGTGAGGTCAAGATCACAGTACAGAATTTACCAAAGTACCGAATTACAGATAATTTTAAATGAATAATGAGATTAATATTCTTAAAATAATGTATTCTAATAATAGATTTACTGAAGTATTGAGTTACAGATAATTTTAAATGAATAATACCAATAATATTCTCCGAACATTGGTTTCTAATAAAAGAATAATATAAATAACTTTTCAAGTTATGCTCTGCAGCGGTGACCAATAACCACTGGTTACTTTCACATCAGAATGGAGGTCACCTACACAGACTGCCACAGTTGATACAGATTCAATTACTCATTATCGATATTTGTACTTAATACTTAACCTTACCTGTAAAATCCACAGTGTACTATTGAATTGAATTTGAATTGAATAGTCCACATTTAATGTAAAAGTACCAATTACAGAATTTTTTTCCTATAAGGATATAATTATTTAATAGTTAAATGGAAATCCTATATCAAAATATCGTTGACAGATTTTACAATTTTAATAAATTTCTTAGAAGCTACTTCTCTAAAGGTGCGTAGTTGAGAAGTTTTTCAATAAGGTCCACATGTCCAAGCAGCATTCGTCTGCAACAATACCTTTTCAATCCCAAAGCATCTAATGCATCACTGTAAGATAAAAGAAAACTTAAAATATAATAGGAATTTTTAGTGCAAATTAATCAACGAATTTTCTATATGAGGAAGCGAACAAAAAATTTAATAAAGGGGTTTGTTCATTACAAACATCATGTTAGTAAAATTGACTCTAATCTTTCAAATATCTATTTTTTCCTTGGTAGCATATAATTCCCTTTTTTAAAACAGTGTGATCAGTTGCAGCTTTAACTTGCATGTATGTGTAAAACTGATTAAAACATATAACTCATGAATGTCTGTCCATTAATAATGAGTTGGTCACATGTATTGAAGTAACTCTAATAGTTTCATATAACAACATAAAATTATGACTAATTAGAGTTTCTCTATAATATACCTTGCTGGTCAAGTGGTTGGTAGTGGGACTGCTGATCAATACATTTGAGAGGCCCTGGGTTCAAATCCTGAGTTGGGTAGTATTGGGTTTTTAAATCATAGGTTTTCTAGTACTGACTCAAAGAGGTAGACAGAGGAATGTAATACACTCCCATGTTTTTACCAGTCATGTTTACATCCCAATATGGAATAGTTGGTGAACCAATTGCTATGCACCGAAAACATTTCCAGACTTGGAGCCACTACTAGAAAATTTAAATTAGAAAAATCCAGTAGTGCCTGACCTTGGATTTGAACAAAGTTAAACTATTGTTTATTTTTTATATACTGCAATGGTAAAAGA
>DWTO01005196.1:0-10925 GCA_018244755.1 Jemadia pseudognetus
AGGCAGATGAATGTAGAACAGACCCATGTTTCACCAGCTATGTTAACGTCCCACTATGGAATAGATGGTGAGCCTATTGCAATGAGTCATTTAAATTAATCAGTCAGATTTGGGATTTGAATCCAGGACCTCCCGATCGGCGATCGCGCTTGCAACCAACACGACCAATAAAGCATGAATGAAGTTTTGTTAAATATATTTGAAACTTATCCCTATTTGGAATAGCATCCTGGAGAGTCCACCATCTTTCTGCTATTGTGGTAGAGAGACATCAAGTACTGAAGTTTATAAATAGTTTCCACCAGCCATATGTTTAATGTTGGCGACATAACTTACTCAATGATATATTATATATTTGCAGGTTCTGAAATATACTCCCTGGAAATGAGCAAAACAGAAGCTTTGACACAGGCCATCAGAAAATCAATCGGTATAAGAATAAAGTGAGTATTGTTTAAACAACTGAGCAATTGTAATAAGAGATCTGTAACTGATTTCATATTTAACATAACATAATGTCTGTATATCTCTGAAGGGATAGACAGAGGCACTCCTTGGGAAACATGGGATGGGACGGAAGTGCTGAAACAGGGGGTGACCCTGTGGCCATTTAGCACAAATCTAAACTCCGAGCCAGTACTAGAAATTCTAGTTGAAGAATAGTATCCTACCCGGGATTTGACCCCAACTATTCTTAATCAGCTGTGTAGCTTGCAAGCATCCATCTATTTACTTATTCTACTCTTGTTAGCGTGAATATTAACAGTTATGCTAACTATGTACATGACATCTCTAACGTGGCTTCAATGTGTGTCAATTGTTTTCAGAGAGGAATCGGAGATAATAGAAGGTGAGGTGGTGGAGCTACTGATAGAGCGGGCGGTAGGGGGCGGCGGCGCGCGCACCGGCCGCCTCACGCTGAAGACGACAGACATGGAGACCAACTACGATATGGGAGTGAAGATGATCGACTCGCTCATGAAGGAAAAGGTTAGTGTTACGGAGTGTCGGAGATATGAAAGAAGCAGATTTAACTCATTTTGAAGCCAATTTGTTTTTAATATCTCGAATGTCACAACATACATATAATTACAAAATTTCGCTTCCCCTTCATCACCAATGGTTTGTGAAAAGATAAGGAGTAATTATTAATCGACTTAACTTGGTAAGTATGAGGATGAAAGTTAAAAAACATTTGCTGAACGTAGTAAAGCAGACAAGAAACCCACATTTGGGCAGGAGGATCACGTCAGCCAGATCAGCTAACATAAAAGATAAATATCGGTGTGTTAGTAAGTGTTTTGGTCGTCAGGTGCAAGCTGGTGACGTCATAACCATAGACAAAGCGACGGGGAAGATCAACAAGCTGGGGCGGAGCTTCGCGCGCGCCAGAGACTACGACGCCACAGGTTCAAACTAACATAAACTACAAATTTAAACTCTAAATGTTCATTCTTTATAGGATACATACAGTTTATAAGTGTCATATATTTATCTTAAAGTTATGTTTCATTGTCCATTACTATAACATAACTTTGAACACTCCTCGAGCTATGATAGACTTGTAATAAGCTGGCCAAAATCATTCCAAATGCTCTTACACTAAACTCTTCTATAAAACTGACTTCGGCCCTATAGTGATCATATGAGCCTAGCGAGTGGTGACTTGTGACTGGCTGGTGATGGTGATGGCGAGGGGTGGCGCGTGGCTCCGCAGGGCAGCAGGCGCGCTTCGTGCAGTGCCCGGAGGGCGAGCTGCAGAAGCGCAAGGAGGTGGTGCACACGGTGACGCTGCACGAGGTGGATGTCATCAACTCGCGCACGCACGGCTTCCTCGCGCTCTTCTCCGGTCAGTGCGGCGCGCCATGCAATCGTTATGACACGTGTCCACTACGACCACTGGTCCAGCGGCTAGTGACACTTATTTCCGTGCCAGAGGATGTGTCTTCATTTCCCATCGAAAACAAATATTTATGTAATAAACACAAGTTTGTGTCTTGCAGTAAAAGGTATCTATATACATTTTTAGTTTACCAGCCTATACTCATATACAATTTATTTATAATTAATAGTCAATATTCTCGGATGGGACATCTTCATGTGGTCCCAAAGTAGACAAGGGTTGCTTTGTAATAACCGGGACAGTTGATAAACTACATATATACATGCAAATACAAATGTTATCTAGACTTTTATGCCATGGAGAAAAACCAAATTAATCTCCTACTTAAGAATACTTCTAAGAATACATCCTAGTGGTGTGTGTCAGCTACAGAGTTAGCTTAATCTGTGGCTGTGTGTATTTCATATTGCTATGATGTAACATTAAATTAATTGGGTATTGCTCTCAGGCGACACGGGTGAGATCAAGTCCGAGATCCGCGAACAGATCAACAGCAAGGTGGCCGAGTGGAGGGAGGAGGGCAAGGCGGAGATGATCCCGGGGGTTCTCTTCATAGACGAGGTAAGTCGTCAGAGGTGTCGAAAGTGTTTTAAACCCCAGGGTTTAAAACACAGAATGTTTAAAATTAAATTTAACTTATTAAGCAGTCACTGAAACTAATATAGGTAATAACAATAATGTATAATTTGATATAACGTTCAAGGGTTCCAAGCCGTAGGTATAATTTATAAGTTGGCTGCACCGCCTCCAGGCGCACATGCTGGACATCGAGTGCTTCTCGTTCCTGAACCGCGCGCTGGAGTCGGACACGGCGCCCGTGGTGATGATGGCCACGAACCGCGGCATCACGCGCATCCGCGGCACCGCGTACTGCAGCCCGCACGGCATCCCGCTGGACCTGCTGGACCGCGCCATCATCGTGCCCACGGCGCCCTACGACCAGCACGAGCTGCGCGAGATACTCAACATACGGTACGAGAGGCCGCTGTGGTGTCTGTCTGTCTGTCTGTCTGTCTGTCTGGTCAAGCACGGGTTGGCAGACTTCATATGCTACTCTATTCTATTGACAGATGATGCGATATTATGTAAGATTTTCAACTGATATACAACGGTGTCAGTCAATGATACCACCATAAGAGCATTGTTCATCTCATCATGGTCCGGTTATTCCCACATTGGGCATCCGAGTTGGCGTTACCAACATCTAGTTATTTATTGAGATGATTATAATGAAAGGCAAATATGTATATTAATATACCATTGTCAATTCTTTTTTTTAAATTACTCATGAGGGTTGATATTATCATCATTAGTCTATTGCAGTCCACTGCTGGACATAGGCCGCCCCTGAGGAGTTATACCCATAAACCCGACGCTGAGCATGCGGGTGCACCCTCGCCCCGTCTACGCTGCTACCTATGCGCGGCCAGGGCAGAGCGCGCCACACCGCCCGCAGCCAGCGCCGGGCTTGTCGGGACGGACGGCAGTGTAGCGACGGTGCGGCGCGCAGGTGCGAGGAGGAGGACTGCCAGATGTCGGCGGACGCGCTGACGGTGCTGACGCGCGTGGCCACCGAGACGTCGCTGCGCTACGCCATCCAGCTCATCACCACCGCGTCGCTCGTGGCCAAGCGCCGCCGCGCCGCCGAGGTCGCCGTCTCCCCCACTCTACCTTCTGCCGCACGTGCAGCCCCACTCGTATAATAATCACCTCGTACACCAATTATTACATTTTCAAAAACAGTAATTTTAAATATACTTTGCATAATATATTTGGGCTGCTAGTGTAACTTGACTCCCATATCTTAAAACGCAACGAGACAAACTTCAACGCTCAGACCACGTCAACGTCAAAGCTCAGACGCTCACACAGCTCCGAGCCCTCTGGAGAGTTCTAAATGAATATCTCTTACGCCACTCCATTACATCGTAAAAAAAATTAGTAATCAATAAAATAATTATTAGTATGTCAGTTCGAGGCTCGTAGATACTCAAATGTCTAGATTGAAGACGGATAACTAAACTGACGATTGACTGGCTGACTTCACCATTATTTGGCTCGGAATGGGAGTTGAAGGTTTTCTATGACAGTCTCATATATTATTGTACGTTCCCAGGTGAGCATGGAGGACGTGAAGAAGGTGTACTCGCTGTTCCTGGATGAGCACCGCTCGGAGCAGTTCCTCAAGGAGTACCAGAACGAGTTCATGTTCGACGACGGCGCGGGGGGAGGTGCGTTGTCCACTTGTGGGACAGTGGCGTTAGAGTAACAATAAGATAACTGTGAGAGAGTAAATTTTGAACCTAGCGCCATCTGTTTAGTCATTTAGGAACTATTTTTTTTTTACTTTTTAAGGGTAGTAATTCGAATGTGGAATTCCATATTGTCGGCGACAGCCACAATATTCGTTCGTTTTTAATTTCACATAATTTTGATACACGTATGCGCTGTAATACACGGCACAAGTAGGGCAATAATAAAATGCAGGTTACTTCATTACTTTTTTAAATCCGTCAAGCAAATATTAATTGATAAAATTAATAATACAGCCAAGAGAGAATGATTAATGTTTTGTTCCCTTTTATACTTTTTTAATCGGTCAATAAAATATTTTGTTATCCATAGTGTACAGTCTGTGCCAATCAACGGCGTACAGGTTGATTATAATGATTGTTTCAGACGCATCGCAGCAAATGGAAGTCTCCCAGTGAGGCGGTCGCTGGCGCTGCGCCCGCGTCGCCTTCTGCTCTGAGAAGACAACGTTGTGTTTAAGTTATCCATAAGATATATTTAAGTTCGTGTTTTGCAATAAAGTGTATGACCATTTTTTTATTTAATTCATTTTCCTAGCATTTTCGTGTTATATTTAAAAGTGCGGTAAGACTCTAGGACTAACATTGGTGTAGCTCCCTGTGTAGTAGTAAATAGGATGAGTCGATGCTGTTTTTAAATAAAATGTGTTGGAACATAAAAATGCATACAATGTTTTATCTGGTGACGTGGTTCTTGTCTGCTTCATGACACGCTTTTAACCCGGAGCCATGCAAGCTGTGGCCACCCAGCTCGGCCACGCGTGCGCGGCGGTGACGCGTCGCCAGAACAACATATCTATGATCTCATGTCAGCAGAAAAAGTCGTGTAATATAAATTGTATAAGAGAAAAAAAACATCGACACGTTACAAGTTCACACGTTGCGTTTCGTTAAAAATGCTAGTATGTCCTAAAATCAGCCACTGTGTAAAGTAATATCATATAATATCATGCACACCGAGCAAATAATTCAAACTTCTAAAAATCTATAAATGGTGCTCGTTCATTCATTTAGTATTATTCACTTTTTTGGGATACATGAACAACTGTTAGCACTACGGCTGATCCCCCGAGGGCCCCCTCTCAGGGGAACCGATAACATCGGCTGTCGATTCGAAGATCATTCACTGAGGGGCGCCACCCCTGCACTGCTGATTTGTTTAAGTCTATAATAAAAGTGGAAAATTTAAGAAGCGGATGTTTCAGGAATAATAATGTAATAAAAGACAATTTTGAATTGGAAAAAAAATATATTCACTGGATAAAACAAGGAACGTGTAAATAAACAATCTAATGATTTATTACAGGTTCAAATTTTCATTTACATCGTGATAAAGGAATACTTTCAAAACAACAATAATAATCATTATTATACACAATTATAATTAAATAAACAATCGTTTAAAACAGTCACGTCTCTATAATATTAATTAATAAATCAACAATATTGGAGAGAAAAAATTTAATAAAAAAGAATTAACGAAATCGAATGGAATACTCCAACCGCTTTGCCGCGACAATGTCGTACATGCGTTATAAAATATATGACCAACACAACAACAATATAAATTTGTATGGGTCGTGATGAATCAGTCCCAAAGCAGCATTGAGTGCTGCGAATCGAATTTTGTATAAAGCGGTGGGTGCCCTTTAACGAATGTATAAAATTATTCACAAATTAATTACTCCTATGCGCTCAATAATACAAGTCAAGAAAAACTTCCATAATTCGATACTATATAATTGAAGTGTAGTCCCAGCCGCGAGACTACGTGCGCACGCCACACTATGGGAATTGAGCAAAATAATCTATCTGATGGTTGTAATTCTTTTATGTAACTTACTATAATTATCCAAATGATAAAATATACATTTTATACGGATCACAGTCATGATGTATAATAAAATCCATCTTATTGTTTTTAAACATGTTTAAATTAACGAGAAAACAGATGTTTGTTTCGAAACGAAATAACTTCCTTTGATGGGGCGCACTCGTTACCATGAAAAATAGCAATAATAGAAATATTATTATTAAACGATATTTACAATAATGTCTCTGAACAATAGACAAACACAAAACAAAATGGCGGCCGTAATATATAATGAATTTAATTATTTAATTCCCAACTTCTCGTGGCCGGGACTTTACGATACGATACGATACCAATGAACATCAAGTGGCCTCAACAACACAGCAGTGTATTATACGAACGCAATATTATATTATATAAATAGACACAAAGAAACCCATATTACGACAGATCATTTACATATAAACTTTACAAAAACAATATAGTTCAGCACAATATTAACACACAAAAGACCGTTTGTTTGAAGGCCTCGCTCGTGTGATAAATGTGTCTGTTCGACCATTATTATTTCAAAATAACATTGACTGTGGTTTTTGAAATGTCAAGAAAAATCCCAAGATTAATTAATATAACAAAAAATTGTACATTTTATTACTGTACTTTTGTACTGTACTTTAAACAGAAATGATTATAATTTTCGTAAATTTTCATACACGACCAATTGTAGTTTTTTTTTTAAATTAAATATTGCGAGTATTGATAAATCATAATTACAATCAGTTTTAATCAAAAACACATTTATCTCGTACCTAACCAGAGAATACGACTCAATGACATAATTTTGGAATACGAGGGCTGCAAATAATAGATATATATATTTAAATATACATATATATGTCTGCGCCTGTATCCCTACAAATATTAAGGCATTTCATACGAACACAGACCCCAAGCAGGCCGCCGATCGCCGACAATTCTTACGTAACATACATTATAACGTTGCTATATACAGGGTGTGGGGATGATATAGAAATAAAAGCAGCAACAGAAAAAAAAACAGGAAAAAACCTTCCAACAAGAGGATTACAGGCGAGTTATCAATTAATATTATATATATATAATCACAAAGATATTTTGAAGCTCAACATTTCAATGTACATAATTAATTTCAAAACAATAATTTCTTATTAAATTGTAGTCTCAGCGCGACGACGGAGGCAAGTATCACACGCCGTTTTCCTGTCTGTCGGCACTTACCCGACACCCGCCTTCAATACATACATATTAATATCACATTTCTCTACAGTTCACGCCGTGCTTACCCCATAAAGGACGTAGCGTGATGTTTCAATAATATTAAATATGAATATTGCATATAAGTGCATTTATATTGCCTTAAAACACCAATACAATTTTATTGTACTCTTAACGTACATACAGGGTGAAGTGTTTTCGCACATCTTTCATCTTGCATTGTACGTTGCATTGCAACTGCGACGCGAGTGGAAATCGATTTAGATATTACTCAAGATATGCATCGAAAATTAAATAAAGGTAAGCATAGTGGATAAAAACATGTGTATGCACTGAATATTTGTGAATTAATTTCTCAACATTTTTACAACTACCCACCGTATGTGTCGTACGATCGTTATTATACATTGTGATTTTTCATTTATAATTATTGTCTGTTGCCAAATTGCACATAACACACAGCGCCACACGAACAGACAGAAAAACTCAACACGTCTCAGCGCGTCCCAAACACGTCCGAACACTATCCTAGATCGATATCTACATATCCAAATTACAAAACCGAAGGCGTTACGAGCAATTATTATAATAACAATAGTTACATCAACACTCAGTCCTTGTGGTAGAACAGCCAGTTGAGCAGCGCCTGCAGCACCATGGCCAGCACGAAGCCGCCGAACAGGTCCCACGAGTGGGCGGCGTGCGCCACGCGGCCCACGCCGTGCGCGCGCGCGCCGCCCCGCGCCTCGTGCAGCGCCTCCACGGCGCGCGCCAGGCGCTCCAGCGCGGCGCCCTGCTCGCGCAGCGTCGCCTCCACCGACACCAGCGACTGCTTCAGCGTGCGGCTGCGGCGGGCGAGACCGGCGTCAGTACAAGGAGCAGCGCTGGCGACGGCAGTGCTGCCCTCTAGGCGACAGTGCTGCCACCTGGCGAGCGAGCTGTCGTTCGTTGAGTAACAACGTTGTGCCCACTACCCACATTAAACGACACTCGAGCAGGTAGACTAGTTGTATACAAACCCAGCATCACATGATGGGAGCTTCTACCCGTTCACATTGTTTTATAGTTAAGAGCAGTACACTTCAAGGACGGCATCGGATCGAAAACTCGTGAATTCCACGTGTTTATAGGAGGACGGTGATCGCTTACCGTCAGCCGGCCACCTGCCTGTTCGTCATGCTAAATAAAGGAAATAATATGGGACAACTCACACACGACCATCCAATCCCGATTTAGACTGAGCGCGTGCTAAATTATCCATCGACAAATGTATAATACATAGATATATAAAAAATCTAAATGCATTCTTGTACAAATGATTATATGTCATCATCACCATTCGCCTGTCTCAGTTCACTGCTGCACATAGTCCCAACGCTGTGCTTACGGGTTGTGGGCCGCAGAGCGCGACTTCACGCACTGCCCGAGCCGCTGCCCACACGCGGCCAGGGCTAAGTTACCCGCGCCACGCCGACCTAGCGTGCGCAATACTGCGACAGTCAGCGACAATTCAATGATACATTCACACCCTAAGCTCAGTTCTAACAAAGTCTTAGTACAAATCTCTTTGGTTCTTTCTAGTTTTCGATCAACGTATTCGAATATCCATGTGTGCAATTACAAATTATGAAATACACAACTGCTTCATGTTGCCGTATGAAGATTGAATGTCACTTTTTATTTCTTTTCATATCGCGTGGATCTGACAAAGCCTTTAGATAAAACCCATATACATTTACCTAAACGAACACAAAATATATCTGTACAGTTACACCATTACATTAATATTTACATGTTTAAACAATAACACGGTCCGAACAAGACGTTACTAAAACAATTAGACCACTAACTATAGTTATATTTAAGAAACAACTTAATACGTCTGAGAGTTTCCCAAGGTTGTGTTCTATGACCATTTTTCTATTCGATCAGTGTATGTAATGTAGAAAATAAAATGTCACATACTGTATATGTATATACACGCAGTTAAGATATAAAAATAATTATAAAAAAGCTAATTATCAACAGAACTATGAAAACACAAGCGTTTGCAAACATTCAAGGGCAACACGAATTAAGATAAAAGTTATATACGAATGTTGTAAATTATACAATGATTGTATAACATTAATACATGTAGATAAACATAACTTGAAATCCGAAGATGCAACAATCACAACAGCACATACAGTATACGAAACAGGTTACACACGCTTGCTATTTTAACATGTACAAGGTGTAAAGAAATGGAGTTTTTAACATTACGATTAGGAGACTCAAGCCCTTACTGTTAATAGAAATAATCATTTTCTTACACCCCTTACATGATACGATGCAACATTTACAAGAAAAGAAAAATACACACTGGAGTCTGCCAAGGCACTATTTTAGGACCCCAACTACTCATTCTAGCAAAGTTTCAAACAACATCATCAAAACTAATTCGTATATGAATAAACTCACGTGGAGGTCTTCGACCGTCTTGGCATCTCGTCAAAACTGTTATGAATTGAAATATCAAGGACAATATTACAGTTGACATAATGATGATAAATGTAAAAACAAATTATGTATATAACAGTATCGAAGTAAGGCAAATCATATTAAAAAAGATTTAGTCTTGTTTAAAGCTTCTAATAAAAATATTTACTCCGCTATATATCATACTGTACCTTCGGAATAATACCTCAAGGCTTTATTCTTGTACCTAAATTATGAAACTGTGGTTTATTAAACACACCAAGTAGCGTGGAGAACTCTATTTTGTAGCATTGGTATAGGACATCAAATAATTTTTTATACATACTCCCTCTTAAAATCTATAAAAACAAATAATATACACACAAGCAAAACCCAATTACTTTATATGAATATATGCCAGAAAATAGTACAGCCAAATTACAGTATTGTCCTTAAGTTACAAACATTTTAGACATCGAATACGATAGTACACCCCTATGACGTTTGATCATAAGTTCCGGATGAACATGTCCACAACGTGTATGGAGTACCTCAAGGCACATTCATAGCACCCCTGTTGTTACCATTTGAGAATGACAACACAGCGAACGCAATTATTAAGAAACGACACTCACGTGGACGTCTTCGAGCGCCGTGCGAGGTCGTCGTGGCTGTCGGTGTCGGAGGCCCGCCGCGAGAGCTCCCGCAGCAGCGGCTCCGCGGCCGACGGGCACGTGCTCACCGACCGCAGCGAACTTATTACAAAGTCGTCCTCGTATTCTAACACTTCGTCCTCTTGCCACGCACTGGAATTTAAAACAGAAACGGCATTTTTGTAAATGTTTTTCAGTACTTTAACACAGCTGTGTTAATATTTTGTTGCCTTGGTGGTGGTGATAATTATGAGCACAAGTCCCGATCGTAAGGTCCCGGGTTCAAATTCCGGGTCGGGTAATAAGGTGGATTTTTCTAACTTCGATTTCTTAGTACAAATTCCAAGTAGTGGCTCGGAGTCTGAAAATGTGTATGTAATGTGTCATACAATAGGCTTATCACCATTTCTATAGTGGGATGTAAACATAACAAACTTACCTATTGTTCGAATGGTTGTACCTCCAACCTTGGTCAATGATACCTGGAATGACCAATTTAAAACTTATATACTTGGCAATTAGACAGGAGA
>DWTO01005197.1:0-10924 GCA_018244755.1 Jemadia pseudognetus
AAAAGTATGTCTCCCTTACCACACCCTTCAAACCGGAACACAGCAGTGCTTAACACTGCTGTTATAAGGTAGAAATAGGTGTGGCGGTGGTGCCGCCGGAGTCGAACCACAGAGGGTTCTACCACCTTAATATCGTCACTCTATCATTCGCAAAGTTACGCTATATTTGGCAAGGCGGCGATGTCTTCTGTAATGACAGAAGACATCTACTCTACCGGTTACCGGTGCTACGACAGATGTGACCAGCTTTCATTATTGTCACTAACCCTTACTGTTCCATAGCTGAACAGCGGTCTCCTCTCAGTGTCTCATACTGCCCAAGTATGACTTAGCAGACTGGACGATATCTACATCTTAATAACCAAGAAATTCATCATAATTCGATTTGTAAGTGCAGTACAAACTCATTACAACATAAAATTATTCACATGAGCTGAATACGTCACCCCCGGGCGCGTCGCCTTCGAGTGCATGAAGCGCTCTTTAATCTAACGTTATTAATTTGCGCGGCGGGCTCGCGCTCGGTGCATTTTAGCGAAATTCAGACTAACGTGAATACATTCGCTTCACACTTGAGTAATCTTATCTTATTAACGACAATGGCAGCGCGTAATCTGATGCGGTATGCGGTGTTACGGCGAGCGCGGTCTCGCTTGCTTCGATTTAGGCAACTGAGCGTTTACTAAATAAATACCCGTTTTACATAGCAACCGTATTTGCCAGAAAGGGTAGACAGAGGGGTGCAGTGATGTCCTGTTTTATCAACTTTATCTAGCATAGGTATAAGACTAGGTAACGATATAAGAACAATACCAATCCTTAACTATCTACCTACCTACAACTTGGTGTGATGATACAATAATAAGATTTACGCGAGTCCAACCGCGATGGATACAAGGAGAATATCTCTCGTAGCGTATTAAAAAGATCGATCAGGATTGAGGGTTTCGTGACGAGAGAACAGGTGATCAGTCAAAGCTTACGTCGTCGGCCAGCGGTGGCAAACGATACGTATTCTAAGATTGTACGTGTTCATTGCGTGATCACACGGATTTGTTGGCAGATGAGCCGCGCCCGGGCTTGGGGCATAAATAATCGCAATTTTCATTTTGTGTGCAATACTGTTTTTTTTTCATTGGTTCTGTGGTTCTGTTGGCTGCAAGTGTGACTGACGACCGAGAAGCCCTGGGTTCAAATCCTGGGTCAAGTCAATATTGGATTTTTCTCAGATTTTCTAGTTGTAGCTCGGAGCCTGGATTTGAACTGTCCAATCAACTCGACTCAATTGGAAATAGAACGTTAGGTCATACAATGATACAAATAAATTTAGTGATAATTAATTTGTCATAACTTGCAACTAATTGCAATTAAATTAATAAATTTATTACACAATAGATATGTATATGTAGAATTAAGAGAATGTTCGTTAAAGTGAATTTCGCAAATTCGATAATACGGTTTGGAAGAAATCTATCACATTGTTATACACACGCGCGCTTCTTTAAGTTTGACAAAGGCTTTTGAAATGCGGTGAGATTATTCGACAAAATATTTGCCAGCGGGCGAGTGTGGGTGCCCGATAAAAATATTCTATTTATTATGAGTGCGCGGCGCCCGGGCACATTCAAAACGCGTCACGCGTTGACATTCGACTTCGGAGGATCCCGGCACGTCCGCGAGGCCTAGGGCTGCTTCTTAGATCATTTTCAATGAAGATTGACGTAACTTCACGCTTGTAATCCCCGAAGAGGTAGACAATAGTGTAGGACACTTCCACGTTTTGCCAGTTACATTTGCGTCCACTATGGAATAGGTGGTGAGCCTATTGCCATACACCAGGCACAATTCCGAACACCGAGTGCCCGACCTGGGATTTGAACCCAGGACCTCCCGATCGACAGTCGCACTTGCAACCAACACGACCAACGAGAGAGTCATTTTATTATTTTTAAATTTATATCATTACATCAGGTCCTTTATTTTGCTGAAAGCACTCAGTGCCATATACCTACATCGTTATAAACCCAACATGGTTTTTAACTTTTTTAAAGTACTAATTCTACTTGACAGAATTGGCATTAAGTCCGCCCTTTGTTAACAGCAAAATAATTGCAATCCCGTTTAACTGGCAACCCTATAATAATTTCGCGGGATCACGCGTCGCCCCCGTCAATATGTGTAAAGTCAATACTTGCGAGTGTGAATAATTTTTCATCTACGTCGTATTCCCATTATGTGTGTCGTCGCTCGCTATCAGCGACGTCACATTTCACGTCTCGTGTTACACGCGTTGCCAAATATCAGATAGTGTACATTCAAGTTGTACTTGGATGATAAATGTAGGCTTACGAATCGATAATATAACTTATGTGGAAGACGGGGATATCAAATACATTTCATTGCATGTTAAAGAATTTTTTCGATTTGAATGAATTACCTTAATTGTAAGCGATAAGTAACTAATTACAGGGGTTGCGGAACATACGGTCGCTGTTGGTAACCATCGAACGCTTTCGAGGCATTACAAAAACGTGTACACGACTGTTTTGTTTGATTTTTTTAAGGCAGCTTTCAAAAAACGGGTCCTTCGCTTTTAAATTTGCTTTTTGGTATATTTTGAAGCAAAAAAATTGAAAAGTAAACAAGAAACTCCATCAACACTCCTGAAAGATGCCTGTGTAAACGAACCGGTTAGGCGTAGCTGCTCCGTACCACTATTCAAAATAAAAGTATCATTCATTCGACATTGCGGTCAGCATGGAGCAAGCCGCAAGTGACGTCAATGGGGCTTTGACTTCAAAGCTCCACAATAACTGGCAACACCGCTAGAATGTAACATAGACTGTGCTGGGGAAGAGTGCAAAATAAATGTACCAACAGCGCATTACATAGCCACTGGATCAAAAGACAGACCGAGCGTGAAGTGAGGAAACTGAAAAAAAGCAATAAAGGAGCCACCCGCCAGGGCTGAGACAAGTCCTATTCTGGGATCTTAGATTAGACGAAGCGGGTACACCGCGTCTACTCCTCTGTGCAGCCAGTGACCGCTCTGCGTAAGCTACAATGCACAGCTTATACCAACAGGCAACACTGATGTAACACGTGGCGTTTTTATCGAGGAGAATCTTATACCTATATATATAAATAAATAATATTGGAGTGTCTGTTTGTAATATTAAAATAACCACTTTTTAGTAATTGCATATGTACATATGTATACACGGTACATATATACTAAAATATTATTTTTTTTTACAATTTTTGTCTGTGTCTGTTTTTTCTGACTAATCCTGGGACGGCAGGACCGATTTTGACGGAACTTTCACTGGCAGATAGCTGATGTAATATGGAGTGATTCATTTTAGAATTTTAGAGTTACACATGGACGAAGTCGCGGGTGCCAGCTAGTTCTTTTTATAATGACTTATTTTAACAATACAAAATCCAGTAACCTGATGTGTAGCCCCCATTTTTCGCCCCTAAACCATCCAGTACTGTACTACGGGCAGTATAGTCCGACTTGAAAAAATTCCGCTTTTCATCCTTTCATCCTTTGGCGGCGTCAAACTAAATGATTCTGTTTATAAACGTTGAATGTACAGAAGCGTGCTCCACAGTTAATTCCTACATTGCTTTGGTTGGCTGTGTCAATATGCGCCGACACTTTGAAGGGAGAGACAGATGATTTTTACATCAAAAGCAGCGCGGCTTGAATCACACCTCGTAAACACGGCGCGGCAAACAGATATTCACTCCTTAATGTGTTACTGAGTAGTCACACAGAGAACTACAAAAGCTACGTACTTACGTTCACTCCTCGTGTCACGGTACTACAGTGTCTTGTCCGTAACCGCTCGACTTTATGCTTTTCAGAAAATGTCAATGCTCAGATGCTACTTAATTAATTCAAGTACTTTAAGTTATGTAACACTCTTTTGGTAGCTTAAGATAAAACAAAGATAAGTTATTTTTGTAATGTTTTTATTTTCCCCGCGACAGAAGGTGAGTCGTGGGGGACTCATTTTTAATGTGAAAAATTAATAAGCTTAAATTACTTCAAATGTTCACTGAGCGACAGGTTGTGGGTACAATTTTTTGATGAATTTGTATTCGTATATATTTTTGTAATTTAAATACTTGTAAGTTTCCTTTATTTCATTATTTAACCAAAGCTGTATATGCATTGTTTAGGTATCAACTGCCGTTTGACTAAAAACATGGAGCATCTGAATGTAAATTAATTAGAATATTATACCTACCTGCCTGCACGGCCTGCACGCTGCGACCTGTGTACCGCCATGGGTAGGTGCTCGACGTGGTCCGTAAATTAAATTTCACATTCGCTATTAAACGTATAAACGCGCGCCGTATTTTGTGGGGTCGCCCCAAACAGTGCTGGTTACAATATTTACTGCACTTTAGATGCAATAGTGCAAAGCTAAACTCATTATCGGCTGCGGTCACCTCGGAGTGCCGTCCGCTCTTTACTCCTTTGTTTCACCATCGAGATTTGGGCTGTTTAACCTCGCAGCCGTAAATCCGTGAATTATTTATATCCCCATTTAATGGTATGTAATTAATAATAATAAATAAAAGATATTTAATTGTTATTACAGGCGTGATGTTATGTTATGTTCGTTGTATCGTCACGAGGTTTTCTTAGGGGGTGGACAGGGCAAATCGCCCGTCCAATATCTCTACCCTTAAAGATTTGACGTAAGCACTTTATTTTATTAAATATTCTTCTATGTAATTTTATTAAAATTTCTAATATGTATTTTCGTATTGCTAGCCGACCTTCACTTGGGCAGCGTGGTAGACTATGGCCTTAATCCTTTTCATTCTGGAAGAAGACTCGTGTTCAACAGTAGAACGGAAATGGGGTTCAAATGACAATTTCAAAATATGATAAATTCAGTAGTTGGTATTTACAGTTATAATAAAGTATTAGGTTCACTGTTACAGAATTAATATAACGAGGATACCAATAAATATCGGCCGTAAAATTTCACGGCGCGGATTACAGTGGACAGTGGGTGCTGTCGCTAAAGTTACGGTTTTAATACAAAAATAAAGTTGCGCGGCGCGCGGGGACGCGCCGGCCGTCGCGCGGTGTTCAACTCGATTTATTGCCAGCCAGCGACCATTCGTTTCCGATACTTCTGCCGAATTGTGAAATCTCTATTAACCTCACTAAATACATTTATTTATTACTGTTCCCTGAGGCGTGTGACAGTCGGTCAATTCGCAGTGTCCCGAGTGGCAGGTTACGACAAGACCCGTGTCCAATAGAAGACGTAATTGTAATTTCACACCCGTAATCCCTGAAGAGGTAGGCAGAGGAATGTAGAACATTGCTCTGTTTGTACATGTCCAAATGTCTGAAACAATTAAATGCTTACAATAGATATATGTTTCTGTAACTTCATGCCTGTAATCCCCGAAGAGATAGGCAGAGGAATGTAGAACACTCTCACGTTTCATTAGTTACCTTTACGTCCCACTATGGAATAGGTGGTGAGCATATACTCATACACCGGGCACATACCTATACAGATTCCGAGCCACTACTAGAAAATCTAAGTTCGAAAGTTCTAATAGTGCCCATCCCGAGATTTAAAATAGGCAGTCGCGTATGGAACCAACGTGGACAACGAGGCAATCTATTTAGTCAAATTATGTTTAGTTAGACAAATAATAATCAAAATGAACAAAGATTAAGTACCAACCAAAGTTATTTGTAAATACTACGTTTACTGGTCAACAACAATACAGTAGGTATAATAGATTCTTGTGTTAATAATATTATAAATCTCAATTGATTTAATAAAAAACAAATTCTAAACAATATTATATATCTGGAGTTGTGATAATATCATAAAATTTATACAAATATAGAAGTATTCCGACTAATACCCGAACTACGAATTTGTACGGTCTAAGCGCCTTACTAAGTTTAGAAGCAACGATATTACATTGTACACAATTTTGAAACGCCGCCCTGTAAGGGACACAGCCGCTGGGTCAATGGGTAAATCGTTGGCGGTGGTACAGAAATACAACTTTATTATTTTACTTTATAAGCTTACACGCCGTATATCCCGTTAGCTTTTGTGTTGTGCCAACATTTAATGTACGTATAACAAATGGAAGTGTTTATTTGAGCGATCCTATATATTGGTTATTTTTTAAGTAAGATGTTTTAAAAATGGAACAAAGCTTATGTTTAATAGCATTGTTAATGAACTATTCGTAGTTTAACGTTTTGTCATATGGTTAAGAAAAGCATACAGCCCAGACAACCATTTATGTGTGATTTGCCGCGCGATTTTGATCAGGCGTCACACGACGTAACGGATTTGGCTTTTAATTCATATACACATATAAAGATCTAAATTGCTTTATAAATATTGGTGGTTTTTATATTGCAGAGGTGCCAATGGGTTATATGGGATGTTATGCAAATAAAGCTATAGCCTTCCCCATGGTCAACTCCACGGGTTTATTATGATAGAATAAATTTGTACGCACAATCAGTTTTACAAACTTTTAAACGTGGACATTGTTACTTTGATATTAGTTATGTAGGAGAACAGATCATTCAAATGTAGGTTTTTTACTCTTAATAATGTATTAGTCGACGTTTTAAGGCCAATTCCACAATACAATACAATCTACGTTTATATAAGTAACAAAATAAATCTGCAAAAAAAACTTACGCTATTATGTATGTATAAGAAGAAAATCTTTTCTGTAACTTTCACATTAAGTATGTACCTACTTCCAATCAACAACCTTATTAATCTTACCAACAATCTTATTAACAATTACTAAACGGATTAAATGACTCTAATAGTCCTATTCTCACAGTCCTATTCCTGGTTAATAGCACAAGTCTATAGTTAGCGAGAGTACTACATTCCTATGCCTACCTCTTCGGGGATAAAAGGCGTGATATTACGTTCTATAGCCAGCAGAATCAAATTAACTACTGGCTGTTCGTTGTCACATCCCTCATTAAAAAAAACTATTCAACACATACAAACATATTATGTATGAGAGTGTGCGGGCCTCATTCATTATCTAGCGGAGCGTTATCAAATCTGTGATATGTAACAATAAATGGCTGGTACAAGTAAAACGGTTTATCTCGTATCGGGATGTATGAACGTCTACCGCAGCGTTGTGAAATCTCAGCGCAGATAACAGACCGCTCGATAAATTTGTTTGTATGTTGATAGTGGGATTTGAGGATTATCTGACGGTTAAAATATTCCGTTGTAATGTCGCACCGATTACGTTAAGGGGACGACGTTATTATAAGGAACGTAACTTCACGCTCGTAATATCCGAAAAGGTAGGCAGAGGAGTGTACACACCCATGTTTTACGTTTACGTCAAACTATGGAATAGGTGGTGAGCGTATTTCTCTACTGGAAGTTTCAATTAGTAAATCTAGTTAGTAAATCCTATAATACTATATGCAAATTACTACTAATAGTACCTACTACGGATTGATAATGAATTAAAATTAGTTTAATGGAGATTTGTTTTATGGCGGTTAGTACGTGAACAATACTGAATGTACCTTTGGCTCAGTGCCTGCAACTGGCCACTTGGATTGAATAGGCGTCACGGGTGTGCCTTACATATAAATATATGTCATAAACTTGATCAACACATGCCCATTTTAAAATGCATGCGAGCTTGAAATTTAAATATACCTAATTTATATTTCCATCGTACGTATACCTTATGTTTACATCTTTATATTAATATGATTTTGATTATTTTAATGCGACTTAAAAGCATATGTATCAAAGCCAATCATCATTTAGTGATAAAAAAATTTAAATGTATAATTGAGTTTTATTTTCGTGTCATGTCGAACGTAAGTTAATGTGAGAGAAAGAAAGTACAGAAAAGAAAAGTGATAAATATCATCAAGCATCAGGTTATATAAACATTTAAAAACATAATTCAATGTATATATGATACTTATATCTATATGTAGTAAGATATTCCCTTTAACTACACTATATTAGACACTACTCTGAGAGAAGCCAACAAATTTATAAACACGTAATTAGTGTTCGTATAAATAATGATAAGAGCATCCTCTCTTTCGAGTTTTTCAAACATCACACGTGACATGTTATCACCAGGGAGATTTATCATTGATAATGATTGTAACATTCTTCATCTCGTCATCTAACACTAAGTATACTCTTGCATGCGTTATTTTCTTCCAGATCAAGTAGTTTTGTACTCTTAGGTATTAAGTTGATGACGTCACGACAATTGCCACCATCAATCTCTTTTATTTTAACACACGTAACATCACGTCTATATTTTTCCGAATAGGTAGACAGAGGACTGTAGTATTTTCAGTTGTCGCCAGTTATAAGTCCCTTAAGGGATGGGATTATACCTACTATGTAGGTATTTTGTTATAACACTCATTTAATAGACATAGCCTTTTGCTTGAATACGATCTCATCTGATGGTAAGAGAGATGTAGTGACATTCTACATCGGTGGTCCTTCGATTTCACCATCAACCCTCAACCAGAACGAACCATCAACCATCAATCTCGTTTTAGTTAGGATTGTGTCATCGCTTCCCTCTCGTATATTTGAAAGACCATACCTATACAAGACAATTAATTTATAATTCACTTGAGGAATTTCGTAATTCATGTTCAATATTGAATACGGTACTAATTGTTTTCAGGTAAAAATTATATTGTATACATATTATTATATGAGTAAGAAAAATAAATTAGGATCTATAAGGATTATAGGATTAGGATGCATAAGATTTAGATACCTCTTCAGCTTATTCGGAAGCTCAAGATGAGTGAAATGATTATGAGAAATACCTTTATTAAATTTGGAACAACATAACTACATGTTCTCTGCCTTAAAATATGAGTGTTGAACTAACCTAAACTACTTAGGTTTAGGTTAGTTCAATTTTTTAAAGTTCAATCTTTTAGTTTAACTATTTAACTAAAGAGTTATAAGTATTAATAGTTATAATAGAGGTGTAGGCTTACAATATAACTAAATTATTTATATAATTTTATTTAATTGCATCCAAACTATTTGTTACGAATGGAATCTCAGACATTACTACTTAAACATCCCTTACACGAGTTGTTTAATAGCAAAACAAAAGACATAACTTAAGTACACAAAATGTAAATACACTTGAAAATACTTAGGAAATACCATTCCTGAGAGCAAGAAACCACTAATATGGGGAGACATTTTTATAAAAATAGTTATATTATATATTGCGCGGTTAAGGGTGGTTAAGACGGCGCACGTGAGAGGCCTTAGTTTCCGTGTTGTTCAAAACCATACAGATCGCCATTGTTTCGACACTCGAACCCCCTTTGTTTTGCCATGAGAGTGTTGTGAAAAAAAAAACTTGCGCCAGACCAATACACGCTTGAGATATTGAAGAGAGGCAATGAAAAATTATTTAGTATTCGTTGTGTAGTTCGATGGAACTTGAGTAATGTTTGTGATTGTGCATAACGGTACCTAATGCTCATTGGCAAGCTATTGTTTCACTGTTGGAGCTGGGTGTCCTGCCAGAGAGAGAAGGCTTAAGGGGAATCTTTCACGCTGGCCGAGATCGAGTTAGCAGACTACACGTGCCTCAGAAGAACGGTATGGAGAACTCTAGTTTGGCACATTTTTCTACTATATTTCTCTTCACCAGCTGTGTAAAATTTTTTAAACATCCCAAATCGTACGCGCGTCAACATTGAACTCAATACCTCTGGAGTGGGAGCCTGAATTCTGAACCACTAACCTATCACCCCTTATGTATTTATAGTATCTGGTTACTTAAATACAATGGTCGTATGGTGAAAACGCGTGGGAAATATAACTAAGTGATCAACTTTATTTTTGACGGGACGTACCTCACGCCTGTATTTCGCAGAAAGAGTAGGCAGAAGAGTGTATTGTCCTAACTTATCACCAGTTACTTAAAACGTATGGAATAGTGGATGAGATACTTGTTGTGAAATATTTATAATAAACCTGGACAATAGTCAGATGAGCGTCCTGATGGTAAGTGGTCACCGTTGGTCAGGGACATGCGTAACAGCCAACCTACCATAGCGTTGCTGGCTTTGGAGACGAGCTGATATATGTATATACATACCTACATATCTACCCGTAGCCCCTATGACGTTGAAGTGTCAGTAGGTACTTTGTTGTTGAATATTAACTTTTTTTACATTTTAACGTAGGTCCCAAATTAATTCATGCTTTATAGAGTATTAAAATTACTCTACGTGTCTGTCTTAAGGATTTCAAAATGATAGCATATGGTGTTGTTGATATGTGAGTGTGAACGTCCGGTGAGAAATTTATACACATCGTAAATTCAGTTTGAGTTTTAGAATTGAAAGTATTAGCAGTCGAGAATCGACTATTCAATTACCAAATACCTAATCGAAAGTGGCGTTGCTTAGATTTGGTACTGAATTATCTGGGTTGGAGTTCAAATTAATTGGTAAGTGAATATGTATGATTTTATTGTCATACAGGTTTCTGTATATTAGCGTGTATGTGTGCAGTCCTATAAAAAAATATCTCGTTTTAAAAGGGGGCTTATATTGTATTCATATCATCTTATATATATAAAAATGAAATGCTGTTCGTTAGTCTCGTTAAAACTCGAGAACAGCTGGACCGATTTTGCTAATTTTGGTCTTGAATTATTAGTGGAAGTCCAGGGCAGGTTTAAAAGGTGAGAAATATGATGATGATGAAAATCGTAAGGAAAATAGTAAAAGCAACAATTATATTTTCCCATACAAACAGTTCGTACATGTCAAATAGGGTGTGTTCAGAAATTAAATATTAAGGAAGAAAATAAGCTTAAACTATTAATATCTCAA
>DWTO01005198.1:0-10924 GCA_018244755.1 Jemadia pseudognetus
AAGTACGGTACTCCATCTTCGCCGAGGATGACGCCGTCTTCAGCCAGATGTAAGGGACGTTCTTCCACCAACAAGTATCGGCAGTTAACGCCGACCAACAAAACAGCTAATACAAAGCTTTTTCCGAACATTTTGACGATATGTTTCTTTTATTGTAAGACGATCTCGCTGAATGCTCTGTCGAAGCGTGAATGATTTAAGGAGCTTTGACTACGGCTTTTATATTAAATGTGTTACTTCAAGAAAACCCCCTGTTCCGTCGGTGATAACAGCTCGGTAGTGTACAGTTCATTATATACATATATATTATGTAAGGGCGTGTATCATGAGACTGATAACATATGCCACAAATTAATTAACGGTTTATTTGTAAGGAAACTATGAGAATAATTAATCGTGTTCAAAAAGGTGATTCACCACATTAGAAATATTTGTAGTGTTTACAGAAACAACTTGTTAATGTGACAGTGTCAGTGGGATAACAAATGGCGAACTGAGTTATGATGTAACCCTTGCTATGCGGTCTCCGTGAAGGGCTAGACTTGATTTGTGTAAATTATTTATTATTTTTATCGCCTTTGTTCGAATTAACCAAATGTACAGCATGATTTTCTGTAAAGGTCTTCAATTAAGTATGATTTTCTGTAAAGGTCTTCAATTAAGTGTGGATAACAATAATAATAGATTATTTAAATATGAAAATCACAATTATTTTTACAAACATAATTAAATGGTTAGAGCAAGAGCTAAGACAATTAAAGTATTAATGGTGTATTATCCAGGGTAGATGCATTGGTTGATCAGTAGATACAGCTCATGAATGAAGTACTATAATGATATACTATATAGTATATAAATACTATATAGTAGTATAATGATGTACTAGTGCACTTAGATGTATTCAGTTTCGACTTTTGAATACAGTGATCCACGTATTGCTATAACTAAGTAAATTACAAATTGGTTTATTTTGTGTAACACAATAAACAGTATTTGAACTTTACTATCAGCGTTTCATAAAGACATTCATAACGAACTTTACGACTACTGGGAACAAGACATTATATTATCATGTTTGGGACCGTTCGGGCTAATGCGGACAATAAATGTTTATAGAGTATTTTGTCTTATATTTTGTACATTACTTTAGATAATTAAATAGCTACAGCGTCAAAAAATGCATTGAATCATCATCAGTTTTTACATTTTTAGTTTCCCAAAAAGATAATTGATTCTAACCGTTTCATTACTGCTATGACATCAGCGGTGTAGTTTCCTCAAACATTCTACGAACACCAATTAAAAATATTACACTGTAATATGTTTTTGTGTCTTTATTAACATGAATTATATGCCATTTATTTTTCCTTTGTAATACTATTGTTTGTGCAGTCGTTTAAGATATCCATGTACATGACAAAAACAAAAGATTAAAAAACACTTAAAATAAAGGCATCTATTCACGTGTTGTAATTTCTTTTTTGTTCTTTTTTATATCGGAAATAGTGACATTAATAACAAAAACGGGAGATATCACCTTATAAATAAATTAATTGACTCTTTCTGAAATATATATTGTAAGCCAGTTTGGCGGGATAGCGCGAAATCAGATCTATGAAACTGTAACCACCTCTCACAATAAATGATTTTAAATTTAACTTTATAAATTCTGTTTTGCAGCCAATTGGGTAATATTTGCATCAATATTTCCGTAACACAAACATCACGAGATACATGACGCATCCCCAAAACCATATCTGATTTGATAATAACACTGCAATTTGTACAAGGGACAGTACCTGCCTTGGAAACCGAGTGAATTCCCTCTAAGATATAATTATGGGAAATGAGGAAATTAATTTTGAGAATGCATCTCAACCTCAAATAATATCGTTAAATTAGACACGGGTATAAGTTGGGATTCACCTAATCAGTGACCGGCTATCTCGGTGTCGACCCTGTCATTGTTGTGGTCAAGCATGACTTGAGCTATTTTATCGCTATATGAACAACACATGTTTTGCATATGTTTGCACGAGATAAGTATTTTTACGACGTCTTCATTAACTCGCTTCAGGTCTGGTCCGTTCCGGTGAAATTTTGTAATCAATTTTACATTTTCTACATTTTACTTTACCGATAAGCATAAGATTTTAAATTTTGAAAGGCAGCTTAGATTCGAAGATTACTGTAATCTCAAAAAAGTAAAATAAAAAAAAATCCAGAAAAAAGTTGTCACACTCATAGACTGAAAATTGTAAAATAGTTATTCCGGAAAAATAACATTTTCCATATTTTTATAACGAATTAAATAGTAGAAAATAATTTATCTAGGTTTTACACAGATTTAAAACTAATGCCAATTGGTAACATTTTATATTATGATGTCCTAGTACTAGTAAGATGGATAAAGAAAAACACAATGTACGCGTTGTTGGTTCATAGAAAAATTATTATAGTCTTCTATTCAAGGATATCGAAGATTCATAAATATTTGTCTAAAAATATATATGAAACTGTCTTATCTAGTCGCTCTACTGTAGTCGTAAGTTAAAACAAGAATATATTCTACTATCGAATATCTTGCGTGAACTTTTTTGAAGCGATGTACAATACCGTACGCATTTCGATAGTTACGCTTTTGAAAAAAAGGCAATTCACGGAACCGTTACTCAAGATCGAAACGATACACGTTTCCAACCTACTGATAACGGCTATACACCCCGAAAGACTTCTGAAAAACTCCAATCCCCATTATCAAGCCGCGCAGTACATTGTGGTGAGGTTGATAAGCAACCCATTCGATTGACAAATGGACCGAACTACAGCCAGTTTGGGAATATTGGCGGAGGAATGGAAGTAGAAATGTATGTAAAAAAAGGTTAAGCGTGTTTAAGAAATACCTGTATGTATAAATAATACCAAAAAACGGTGTTAACGTAGAATTAAAATACAAATCAATTTTAAATACCTCAATATTATTCTTCACGCTCAAATTTTAGTTAAAATTTCCTTAAAAACATCCAGTACTTTTTCGTTTTAAATCAAATGAATTTGACTGCCTTTCGATTGTTTTTAATGAATTGGAATCGATATCGTTTTATTCGATATCTTTCATCACTTGGAGAATTCACGGCTCTATTTAATCCCAAGCTATGTATGTACCATGATAACAGTTGATGGTCATATATGTCTGCCATAATACTGATCATTTCTACACCCAGCATTAACTATTGCTTATCACAAAAATATTTATCCGGTGAAAGAACCGAACTCAGAATCTGCCTCTACAATCAAAGTTCCTGACCACTAAACCAACAGGCCGGTTAATATTGACTTCTGCTCTCCAAAGTTACATACGGAGAGGTTAACGAACTTGGAGAGCTTAACTAGATGTGAAAGCACCCCAGTGATGTTCGGATCTCGGCTTAGGCAGTCGACAGAGTGGAGAGTCATTACGAGGCTGATAGACGATTAGGCACGCAGAGATATGCCTCGGATCCTCCCAGTAATACATTATACGTGATCGATAACATTGTTTTATTCGACAAAAACATTTTAAGCTAATGAAAAAGGATTGAATTTGACATTAATTTCGGCTATAGTTGAACATATTGTTAATTCCCACTTTATGTATTATATCAACGGTTTATCTGATGGTAAGAGATCCCCGTCGTTTATGAGGATTAGCGACCCGCGCGGAATGGCCAATGTGTTGCTGGCTTTTACGGAAAGTTCTTTTCGCGCCTTTATGAAGAACCTCACTTCATAGTGTTCAAGGAATATCTCAGAAAGAAGCTTATACACATGGCATGTGTGTCAGAACTTATCTATCAATATAACATAACATCACACTTGTATCTCCACGTAGAGACAGGCAGAATATACACGTGTATCACATGATTTTTTCTACCTTCACGCCTGTATTTTGTGAAGAGGTAATAACTTAAAGTTAGTTGAACGTTAGTAACTTTAATTAAATTGTCTGAACTGTCACAGACTTATAATACATACATACTATTATGTTAATTATTCCACAACAACAAAACTCTCTGGGGTAAACTTTTAGGTGTCTTAGGATAACTGCTCTAATATAGTAAAGTGAAGTTAATAAACAGTCGACCAGCGGTTTTTAAACAACACAATATTATAACCACCGAAGTATATACATACATATGCGAAAAAGCTTCTCAGTCCCTTTGTCAGTAGATCATTTTACCAAATGCCAGTGTGGTGTTCCAATGTTATTGCCGACTAAGCAGAGGTCAGAAAAAAGTATGGCCCTTACCTTTTACAATTTAGGGTTTCCAAAATAGTTTCATATTTCAATTATGTACATTCCATTTTTAAATGTAACATGTCTTTTCCATCAGTATTTCCTATCGATATCACAAGACAGACAGTCTGACAAACAAAGGCGTTTGGTTACAAAAAGGCTATTTCTATTTATGTATCCGGGGCTAACCGCAGACTTTCGGTCGTTGCTTCTGGTTACCCTTCTCTGAAATTTGCTCCCAAAAACACATAGCGTCATGAAACACAAAGCAAAATTAAATGTTTATTTACTGGCTATTTATTTTCTGTACTCGACACACGGAACGATACTCGGTCGAACGTGGCAATGTCGAGCTTTTAACACTACAATTCCAGTTGACAAATAAAATATGTAACGTAACATTGTGAGGTCTTCTAACCCGCACTTGGCGTGTGGCAGTCTACGGTCTTAATTCTCCCATTCTGAGAGGAGACCCATGTTCTAAAAGTACAACGATAAAAAGATCGGAAAATAAAGAAATGTACTTCACGCCCGAAATCCCCTTAAGAGGCAGGCAAAGGAGTCCAATACACGTAACACCAGTTACATTACGTTCTACCATGAAATAAGTGGTGAACATAATGCCATATACCAGAGCCACTACCAGAAATTTTCTGCTACGAAATGTAAAAATCCAATAATATCCGGACCTTTTTTACGGGGAGAACCTAAAAAGGTACCCGGTACCTTGGGGGAGATATCGGCTTATATGGGACTTTTAACGCACCGGTGCAATAGTACCTGGTAGGAATTGAACTTAAGAACTCTCTGGCAGCAGTGGCGCTGGAAACACATGATCAACGAGTCAAAATATTTAAGTGATTTCTTTAAATGGGTATAGTTTTACACTGTAAGATTAGTCTGTTAATTAACATTTTTGTACTTGCGTTTTGTAGTTGAAATGTTTAGCTCAAAAGATAATCCCTCAATATCTACGTACAGTACATTGAGAACCACTCTGAGAAGTGGTCGAACTTCTAAAAGTGAGAAGTGGAAAGAATATCGTAAAATGTATTTTGTATAACATATTTTATCTTAAAAATATTCTTTAACATTTGCTTTGCACAAAGCACCCCCGAATGTTGTATCGTGAATATGCCGGTTCAATCGGCTTGATTGATCGAAACATTAATGACCTCTGGGACTTTTATTTTGTTTGCGCGATCCAGCCCTTTAAATAAGTTACATCAAAGAACTGTTATACCCGTTAGCTTTTGATCTTTCAAATGTTAATACACATCAAGGGATATACGCATCGGCTTTATTCAGTACAAATTCACGTTTGGTTACAAATTTAGTGCTGGCGTGTTACCACTATAGCAAACTCATATCTTGTGTTAAACAGATGAAAATGGAAATATCGTTACGAGCATATTTTCATTCTTAACAAAGCTAATAAATCTATCCATATTGGAAGCGTATATATGTGTATATCTCAAGCAGTTACACTTTGTATTGCTATTAATAGGATTATATATGTATCTCCAGGTGACGAGAAAAATATTACTGAACTTTCTCTAAAATATTTAGGATAGTTAAAAATCTTTCAATACTTCCAGCTTCCAGACAATCAACCTTATAAAAAAATCCATCATTGCCGCCTATCATCCGCATACAATTCTAATGTTGAGCTATGCACAATTGTATGTACAATGTTTTTTTTGAAACTTTGATTATATTGATATACTGGCACCCAGGTTACTTGACCCTAGGCAGGCTGCGCCAAACTGCGATCTGCAAGCTCCGTATTAAGTCACCCCTTACGACACCCTGGTATCCCGACATAGGGCCGCGGGATATAGATACTCTTACTCCGTCCCGACACGGATAGAATAGAATAACACTAGTAACAATCGGCTCACGATCTATTCCGTAGTGGGACGTAAACGTAACTGGTAACACGTGGGAGTGTAGGTGCTACTGTACTATTGTTCGATAATTATAGGCATGAAGTTACATTTTAATAATAAAATCTTGACAAAATTCGTAGTTAAATATTTCTAAGAGTAAAGTTCTTTAGAGACCAGCTTAGATGTCAGTTTTGAAGTAGCCTACAACCTTGGTACTTTTTTGGCATTTAGTTTAACAAAAATTTTGTTATATGGAATAATGTATGATTACACACCAAATGGGAGGAAAAATATATTGAAGCAACGATTATAATATAGGTATGTGCGGTACAAATCAATACTCAATGAAGATGTAATTGACTTGACTTGTTAGTTGTTTTGCCAGTCGGAGTAGGGCGGTTGCTTATTCTGTCTATTTGAGTTCTGATCGATAGGTAACTACAACATTGTACAGCCTTCGCTCATCTAACTTTAAATTAAAATGCATAATTTTACAATTTAACATTTGCGTTCAGAGTGTCTAAATTGATGTGCATTTTTAAGCTTAACTAACCTTAGTGATAAAAGCGATAAAAATATAAGAAACATTAAACAATTTAGAATTCTCCGTAATCTTATGATGTAACGAGACCCGTGTTCAGAAGTAAAAAGACAAACCGACGATGATAATGAATCTAATCTAATCACTTCGACTGAGTTCGCCTTAATTCAAAGTTAATCATGAAGAATACGAATCAATTATGAGATGCCAACATACAATACTCGCACATGCCAATATCTCCCAGCTCTGAGGGTTTCGAATCTACACTATTAGTAAAGTATACTGTGTGAGATGTTTGAGTTGACTTAACTAGTTCGAAGTTGTTGTTCACAGGAGTTGAGGTGGACTTTCGTTTGCTTGTTCAGTCAATTTGCTCTCTACAAGACGTCGATAGTCTGAATAATTCCACTAACGAACCCTTACACATTAATTACCTATAAACTTTATTTATAATTAAAGTGTAAGATATTTAACTAACTATGATAGGAAATATATAGTACATATACGTTAGTTTTACTCTTTTTTATCATAATTTTATTAACTCGTGAAATAGTAGAGGTAGTGATAACCCCATTTCGTCATTTTATATAAATAAAAATCAGCGAACGGTGGAGCACACAATAATTTACTGTACCGCTATCCCTTAAAAAGGGACACACAAAATGTTTTTCAATTTCGTACTGTCCCTCGTTTAGCTTCAGTACAGTTAAGCTCTTAACTCTGTCGCCCATTATTAGCCCTAGCGAGGTATTACTCTCTAAGCCCATGATCGTTTGTTTTGGGTGCGAAAGCTGAAAAAAATGTCACTGAAAACAAACATTATTATTAGTGAGCAGCGCATTAAATATAAGTGTAAATAAATTAATTTTAATAGCGTAATCTGTTATTTGAAAAACATATTTCAAACCACTAGGCTATCTCTGCTTATTTTTACTAAACTTAATTTACTAAACTAAACTTAGTTTACTAAACTTAGTCAAAGAAATTATTAGTATGATCACATCCATATGTACTCGTACAAGGCGCAAGTGGCGTTGGTTCAAAATAGCAGTTCCGATTATACCCGCTGCCAGTTATAACCTCTTTCGTTATATTTATTCTCGAAATTTATAGCAAAAATCATTTTCTAAACGCAACCCTATTGTTCTTTTTTCATTAGCCGAACAATTTTTCATTACGACGGCAGTAACTCAACTTAACTGCTATTGAAATATTTCCCATGAAGAGTGAAAATGTATTTGAGAATTTTAAATGTCCCTTTCGACGGTCCACACAACCATTAACCAACTTTTATTGAGGGTATAATTCAAAATTAAACGCACCTAAATTACACTGGATTGCGTTTAACGAATAGCCTTTTAGAAGATTAACTGTGGTTTATAGATTTCACGAACCGTAATCGTCCTTGTGGTGAGACGATTTGATAGCTATTTAAATATTTATTTATCATACATAAATTAATAATAATTGATACTGATGACTATAATTTATAATGATAAAAAATGTATTAAATATCTCTGTTTTCTTTTCTTCCCGTTCATTACATAGGAAGACAATATTCCATATTTTTTATTTACAAGTAAAGTAGCCATACTTTTATTATCAATTGTTGCACAATGGTTCAGTGGCGGTTTTACATAGAAACCATGGAATAAGGACTTGAGACGCTTGAGACTCATACCTAATTAGTAATGCTCATTTATTCTCTCATCTCATTCAAAGCTATTTCAAAACTTTTATAAGAATATTGCACGCAAGAAACTTCTAGAGCTATATCGCACGAACATCACCAAGCAATTTAATTATAAACTTTATAAGTAGAAAAAGTAGAGATATGATTTACGAAGTTCCTAATGAAATACGCAGTCGAGTTGGGGGACCTGAAGGAGTTGATATGATCGTGGAGCCGTGAGAGTACGCGTGAAACGTACCATTGAATATTAGCAAAGTAGTATATGGTGGAATATGGAATATTATGAAACCTTTTGTATGTTGTATAAATATATGTGAAACTATGTAATTAGGAAATATACGCACCATTCGTTAAGACAAAACATTTCTAATTTTTATTGATATTCATAAAACGGTCTATGATCATCAATTTAAATGAGCTCGTTGGTCGAGTGCCACCGCGTGACTACTGATCGCAAGGTCCTGGGTTCAAATCCCAGATCGGGTTTATTCAGGTCGGGGAAAATCAAGCATAAAATTTTTATAATTGATTTGAAAAAACAATTAGAAAAAACCAAAAAATAATATTAGTGGCTATATTATGGTTAATTTTAGGCGCAAATTTTGCGAAACAGTAGGGCTCGCTAATCTGAGTGCCTCTACGATACCGCAAACTGGATTTATTTCTGACGCTAAGCGATAATGCATGCATGTGCTCGTTAAGACGCATTCCATATGCACAAACAGCCCAATTCAGCTCTCTGGTAATACTAAGACAATATAATTAGAAGAATGGTTATGCAGAGAGACCCCAACGACTTATAAAGTGATTCTTCTGACAATAGCGCTTGCAACTGATGAAATTATAAATATAGCTATTAAAAGATTCTTAAAAATATTGAAATTTCAAAACGGACTTATATTAGAACACATACGGGCTGTATGCAGGTCGCTTTGTGAATGTAGAAAAAATAAAATTAAAACCTTATTAACTTCTGCGGTGAATTTCTCGAATTTGCGTTGAAATGGCTCTCGCAAACATTTCCACCTACGCCGCCTTTTTGTTTCCTACTAAAACTTTACGAGGAAAAGTTCTCTCCACTTGAATGTTGCTGGAATTGAAAAAATCCGACCATTTCAGTGGTCCGTTCAGAAACTACAAATATAGCGCAGTTATGACATAAATCATATTAATTGGCAATTACATGTAGTATACGTCATCGAAGATAATTTTCGTTCAAATGAAGTCTCTCGAGCTGTTTCCTGAGCAGCGGAGTCATCACTCCGCAGCAAATTAATGAGAAACACATCGTTAGACTTACTTTATTTCGTAAGGCTTCGTAGCACAAAAATTTACAATGTTCAACGGTTGCCGAGAGAGAAAACCCGATTTTTAGTTAACGCATTTAAAATTGTATCGACGTTATCTGCGGAACATTCTTTGCTATCGGGCCCGACATACTCTTGACCATATAATTTTTTTATTTCGGACTTGTTATAAATGAAGTTTTGAAAGCTGGAAGGTTCCAGCTCTACGGAAAGCCCCTCAAAACTTTTCCCTGCTGTTTCAAAATGCCATTACGAATTAGTCGCAGAAAATATAGAGTAATTTAGGCTTTTTTGTGAACATTTTTTAATGAGCAGTTAACATAACTTTACGTATTTGCAATTTTAATTATTAAACTTTTAAATCATCTATGTCCTTTTCTTTAAGTGACATTAGTAATGGTGCAGCATCAAACAGTGACATAATATGTGAAGCCGAGTCGGAAAGTATTTAAAAATATAGTATATTGTTAACTCCAATTACTACTCAAGTACACTTTACGTGGAATAAAATCTCTACCCGATTGTAGGACGTTAATCAAGTATGTACTTTATATATAGTTACATGATAGTCCACAATTTAACTGCCAATCAAACTTCCCTCGCTTTTAACTGCATGTTGATAAAACGATCAATCATGATACGTAGCTCAGAGCAAGCTTCACCTCACCATACCTGATTACTTTGCTGAACGCGGGGTTTCGAATCGGGTTTGAACGCTTGAAATGTGAAACAGAGAACACTTTAAAACTCTCCAGGAGATGTTTTATATTTTAAATTTAACAAGCAGTTACGTTAACAAGCATGCAGCAGTTACGAATGGATGTTGCCAATAAACATTAATTTGTATCCGCCCGCAAATAGAACTGTCAGTATATGTCCTTATATAAGGCTACAAACAAACGTGTGACACTGAGGACTTCAATAACCACACCCTTCAGACCGGAAATTGTTGCTGCTTCAATCTAGAAATGACTATGACGATCGTAATTTACCGTTGGAACCCTACATGAAGTCTATTATAAATCGACAAAAACATTGCTTCCAATTATGTCTCGAATTAAATAAAATTAAAAATGATTATATTCTATTCTATTCTAGACTGCCTCGTTGGTCGTGTTGGTTGCAAGTGCGGCTGACGATCAGGTCCTGGGTTCGATTCCCGGGTCGAACACTACAAAAATTTTCTAATTTAAATTTTCTAGTAGTGGTTCGGAGTCT